>JANHGL010009990.1:0-22866 GCA_024611195.1 Ceyx melanurus | reverse complement strand
TACAACTACCTGAAGGGAGGTTGTAGGGAGGTGGGGGTCGACCTCTTCTCCCAAGTTCAAAATGACAGGACGAGGGGGAACGGCTTCAAGTTGCACCAAGGGAAATTTAGGTTGGAGATCAGGAAAAATTTCTTTCCAGAGAGGGTGGTTAGGCATTGGAATGGGCTGCCCAGGGGGGTGGTGGAGTCCCCATCCCTGGAAGTTGTTGAAAAACCGTGTGGGGGACAAAACCTGATGGGGTAAGGCCCTAAAAACTTTACCTAACTTGGAAAACTACTTCTAGCAAGGGGCTGGACTAGATGAGTTCCAGAAGTCCTCAACATTCTAAACCATTCTATGATGCTAAGAAGCATTACAACACCCTACTGTGTAACCACAAAAAATGGGAAGCTAAAAATATGATGCATGTCTTGTTCTTTCATGTGAAATGAATATCGGATGTTTTCAATGCTAAATTAGAAAAGTCAACAGCTTGTGTCAAATGGTTATTAACTGACTTCAAAGATTTTGGTAGACCATCCAAAAGCTAACCACTGACCAACAATTAACTAACTTCCAGTACTCCGAGATGAAAACTCCACAGCCTGTCACTTCACATACACATGCAGTTTCTACCAACAGGTACTGGCTATGGCATGAGGGGAAAAAGAATGAAAGAAAAACTCAGACAGACACAAAAAGGGAGTGGCTTTACATAGAGTAAAACTTTTCAGGTTTGTTTCTTCACATTAGTCTGTGTTTTCCTTTAGAATTATCAGAGTATTACCATTTAATTAGGTATATTTTATTATTTCAAGGCTTACCTTAAGATAGCCTCCAGATGACACAAGTATTTTACTGTCAGGAGAAAATGACAGGTCTGTTACCCAACCACCATGTGTTGGTTCTCCTTCATCTACAGTGACTGGGGAGCAGAAGTGAAGCAATGAACCTGTTAGAATGTCCCAAATCTAAAGGAGAGGAAAGATTATATATGTAAGTAAACTTAAAAATCTCAAGTAAGGAAAGCTGAAAAGTAGTTTTCTATATCAGAGAAAAAAAACCTTGTAAATAAGAACTCTGCTTCAAGTGATAGAATAATCCAAAAAATGAATTATCTTGGAAATACATATATTTATTAGACAGGAAGAGCACAGACTATGAGAACTCTTCTGCCTGTGAACCTACTGTTAAGCAAGTTCTAAAATAAAGAGGAAGGTTAAAGCAGTACCCTTATTTCTCCTTTGTCATCTCCAGTGGCCAGCAATTTGTTCTTAGGAGAGAAAGTACAGCACCTCACACAGGCTTCATGACCTTTCAGCAAGTGGAGAACAGATGAACTTTCAAAGCTCCATATCTAAATGGAAAACAATACCCAAGAGTGAACAAGCTGAATTGAAAACCATTTATGACTTCTTTCTAAAAAGATTTTTAGTATTCAAGTGCACCTAAGTCTTATATATATATATACATAGAAGTATGTGCATTTATTTGTGCACTACACTGTAGTCTGTTTTCATTTTTATCATCTGAGTCACACAAGAATGAATTTGCTACAAATTCCTGAACAAATGTTAAGTATAGTTTTTCCTTGGAATACACTCTTAATGAAACTAATTCATTTACAAGAAAGTTCAAAGCTATTCACAGAAAAAGGACCCATTGAACAATTTAAAGCTGTTTTAAAAATTTAATGGGACACTTTAAAAATCTAAAGAGGCAGCTCCAGAATGTTAATTCATAATATTAATTCATTTCTTTTTGCACCTTGCTACAGAAGGGGAATACCAGAACCTATGGTCAGCACTTTCACTGAAAGGTTCAGAACCTTTTCTTAACTTCCAAACTGTGAATGTGATGATATTTACAAATCAATGTAGAGAACTAAACAAAGTGTTCTGCACACACTTGGGCATTAAATGTGCTTTTCATTTGTACAGAAGTCACCAGGAAATTCTCAACTTATATCCAAGATAATTCTGAATGACTGTGAACAACTTTAGAAACATGTTCACAGATATAGGACATTTAGTTATTAGAAATTCAGCAGGAAAACTTAAATAATCACTAGTTAACTCAGAATATATCTCTCTCTCTCTCATGTGTTTCATGACAAATAAGGCATTGTTTTTATCTTTGTACAGAACTTAACCAACCTTTGCAGTTTTGTCAGCAGAAGTAGATGAGAATTTACTACCATCAGGTGAAACAGCACAGGAAAGAACAGCATCTCCATGGCAAGAAAAATCTTTTTCTTTGTTTCCAGTAGTGATATTCCAAACCTAACCAATATATAGAAAAAACAGGTTACTCTTGTGACACTAAAAAAGTTAAAACACCTGCATCTTACATAACAATATACAAGAGAAAATTCAGCTACTGAGTTCTGATATGGCAAACATTTTGTTATGCTTACTGGTATAACTAAAATACAAGACTGTAAATCTTACTATAAATAGAAAATGCAAAACTGTGTCTTAGAAGTTACCTTACAATTTAGGATAAATTCAATAAAATGTGTGCCAACCTGAAGTGCAATACCAAGTGTTAGATGGGACAGAAAAATGTATTTTAAGTGATTTGAAAATTCCTTTTATTTACCTTAACTGTTCCATCAAATGACCAAGAAAGAAGTTTTGAATTTTCCAGAAGTCTAAAATCTTTGATTGCTTCCTTGTGTCCTTTTAAAAGCAGACACTCATTCAACTGCCAATTCCACACCTAGTAATAAAGACGAAATATTGTTTAAAAGAAAAAAAAGATAATGGCAAAGTTCATTTTTCTTAACATAGTTGATTCATTTTAAAGTCACAGAAATAATAAAAAGTTCTTATGGAGGTAGCAACTAATTAAAAGGATAGTGAAAATACATAGTAGAGATGCTAAAGATTGAATATGCCACAGTATTATTTAGTAGTCAGTTTATGAGAGTTTCTTTGATGGTTAAAATTCACTGACAGATTAAAAAGAAAAAGACCATTTCCTAGGCAGCCCAGAAGTTCTGTGTTTTAACCTTTGACTGTTATAACAAATAGAATTCCATCATTGGGTAGACCTCCTTTTCAATACTTAACTTTATTTCATATTTTTAATTAAATCCCATTTTGCTCTTCATTTTTATAATAAAATTACACTTCTATTTTTAATTCAACTATTCACTGACAACTGAAACATCATTTTACTTTACAGGAGCCGTTAAGCATCACTTTAATTTAAATAACAACGATTTAATAGTTTCAAATTCATAGGTTTTCTGCATCAAAGAAGGACCAGAAAGCAGAGGTCTGAGGCACTGTCCACTAGAGGGCACAGAAGAGCCAACCAGTTAGACCTGAAAGAAGGATCCAAAAACCAGTAACCTGGTGAGCTCTTGGTACTGCTCAATTGCCCACAGTGATGCCAACTCAAACTAGCTTCAGACTGAAACAAACACCACATGGGATGCTGCACAGGTTACAGATATAGCAGCAACTAGGGAGAAAACTGATGTTGGAACAGATGTGGTGAGCAAAGCAGTGCTGAGGAGCAGCACCCATATGTGTTTTAAGGATGTGACTTCAAACCAGCTCAAAATGGATCAGTCACTGGACTGACCTAGGTGGACACTAGTGTGCTCTGAGACTGGTTTTTGACCTCATTCCTTCAGACAGTGTAAGGAAGGCCACTGACAGACCAATCATATAAGAGCAGTTCTAGGTCACATCCCAAAACCTTCACATACTCAAACTGTTGAGATACCTTGTTTGAAAATTAATGTTTCTTTCACCCATCTTAAAGATGGTGGTGCCTTTCTATCATCCTCAGAAGTAGAAACTGTCTATATTCATTATCAAACAAGGTAAAGGCTACAGTTTCTACAGTCCCTTGCACCAAGAAGCAGCAATACAGAGTACAGTCTAGTCATTTACTGTATTCTATAGTATAAAAGTTCTTTAAATAAAATTGTTAAGATTCAATTGTTAATTGTTAATCTTCCAAACCTGTATAACTGAATCACGAGCACTTGAAATGAGAGTCTGACAATCAGCTGTAAACTGACAGTGCTGCACAGATGCCCTGTAGGCCTGCTGGGACTGCAGAACTTTCCCATCCAACAACTCTAATACCTGCATGATGAAGAATGCAATCATTATATTTATTTTACATACTTAGGAAAAGAAAAGAGCATGCAAATTCTTTTTTAATTAACACAACCCAAGCTCATATCAGCTTAGTCCTTGGTAAAGTGAAATTCAAAGTTACATTTTTAGCACCACCTTTAAATTACTGTCATTTAGGCATCACTCACAAATGTAAAACCTTCAAAATACCATGTTGAAGAATGTTATTGTGCAGTCATTCAAATGACATTTCTTTGAAAAGCACCAAGAAGGTGTTTTCCAACTATTTTTAAAGTAAAATTCATGGTTTAATACCTTTATTGTTCCATTCTCCTGTCCAAAAGCTGCAAATTTAAGACTTTCACTTAAGCAACAGCAGGAAATGGGGGATTCTTGAGCTGCTGTCTGCATAATAACACTGTCTGTATTTCCACTGATAAGCTGCAAGATAGGAAGTTAATTAAATTTTAAAATATTGTAATAACTTCAAGTTACATAAATTACAATACAGAGCTAAGAATGCTGAACAGAACAGTGTAACAGTTTCACAAACTTTGAATTATCAGTTACTTCCAATTGTTTTGAAGGTCAGTGTAACTTCATAAAATGTACTCTGAACAGGACAAGTTTGCAAAGGAAACTCATCTCAGTATTAAAATGCATTTTAAAGTTTGTCTAATTACAGAAAAAATAACTCCCAAATTACAAAAGCCATATAGTGAGCTCCACACTCAAATCTCCCTTGCCAGCCAGATTGTATAGTTCCCTTCAAATGAAGCATAAAATAAAATGCATCCTCCAAGAATGACTTTAAACTTATTAGCACACACAAAACCTCAACTCAGTATTGCCCTCAAATCAATTCCCCAGGGAAAAAAAAAATTAAAATCTGTATAATATAATTATTTAAAAGTTTCCAAAGCTACCAGTGTGGTGGGTAAAAATGAATCTGCTGCCATCAGGAGGTGCCTAGGACTGCAATTCTGTGAGACTGCAAATTGCAAAAGGTAAAAACATCATGCTGGAAAGAAAACCTTTTAGAAATGTGCCAGCAGAGATAGACTGTTAAATTACAGTAAACAGGCTTAACTGCAGTTTGTCTGTTCAGTCCATTTCTTTTCTTGTACAAGGGTGAAAAATCTACTCTCTTGTCTCATGACTGCACCTCTACAGGGTACAGGGCATCAAAATCTTGTATCTAGGGCAGCAAATTTAAGCACCATCTTTCTCAAGGAAATGGTTCAAGTAAAGTTACAACAGACATATACTCAAATAAACACTTTCTATTGACTCACAAGTCTAAAATACTTTTATTAGCAAGGCCCCATTGGAGACACTTCAGCTATTTCCATATCTACATTCTCCACTGTTCAAATATCACCACTATTCAACTTAAGGTTTTTATTAATAGGATTTTTATGTGGAGTTAGAAATGGCTACCTTGTTCACAGGACAGAAAATAACCAGGGACAAACAGGAACTCCAGGGCAAATAAGATAAATTTCTGCAAAGAAAGCTCTCATTCTAGTAGCAGCCTAGAAAAAGCTGAGCATCTCTAGGACTATTAATCATGCTTATTAGCCAGGATTACATAGCTTATCTGTTTTTACCTCTGGCCAAACAGAAGGACATGACCCTACAAAAAATACTATCTATTGCACATCTCTGGGCACATCTCAGCCACTTGCAGGGCCTACAGCACCCCCAGTCATGAAGAGAAAAGTTTTCTTCCTCTGCATCCAGCTTCATTTTCAACAGCAGTGTGGAAATTTCCCCTCAATCTTCCATTTTTCGTTTAGCAGCTTAGGCAGTAATGTAAAAATATTATCATACACTCATCTGCTAAAGATGCAACTGCTGAAAGTCATGAACAAGCAGTTCTTTTAGTGCTTCATTTCATAATAAGATTTGCAAATAACATCCAAACCTATATGATCAGTATTACCTCATTGTGTAAGCACATGTATGTACATAGTGAGAAATGCAGCTTACTTGTAAATGCTTCTGATTGTAAATTGCTAAAATCATGACTTCACCATTGTGAAATACAACATCGAGTTCACTTTTTAGCACAGCATCAGAAGACTGGCACACCTTCTTTGTTTCCCAAATCTGTTGAAGAACACAATATTTCATTAGTTTTATTACAGGACAAGATATAAAACTCACTAAGAGCAGCTGTAAAACAGTCATAACTTGCAAGTAACACTAATTTTTTTTTTTAAGATGCTATTTTTATTTACTAGGTAATATTGGGCAATTCTAGCAATTCCAACTGATGAAATGAAACAATTTTTTTCCAGGCTGACTAGTAGATTCCCCTATGTTTAGAACCATAGCTATAAAGTCCACAGTTTTCTAACCCAAAGAAGAAAAAACCCAATTACAAAAGATACCAACTACAGATTTCTATACTTCAGTTGCTTTCAAAGTTTCAAGAATATGTTAACCTGGGAGAAAAGTTACTTTCACCAATTATAGTTCTACTTTCATCAATTATAATTTTACTTTCAAAGGTTTTAATGAGGTGTTACTATAATAGAATTCTCTCCTAAATATTAACATGCAAATATATCTAACAAAGACATAGCAAGTCTGCTAGGATCCTCAAAAAAATTCAGAATTCCTGATTCAGCTACAATTTCAAACAAAACAGAAGGCTACAATTACTCTTTATCAGTCAATAATATTTTCTTTTAATTAAAGTAAATTTAGACAAGCAGTAAATAAAGTAAAAAATCCAGCTCATTTTACTGTATATCTAAATAATGTTATAATTGTGACAAATATTTACATTGGCTATAAATGTATATAAATGCTAAATATATAAACATAATATATGACATATTTTATCATAAACAATTGCTTAAATAATTTCATTATATATAAATTCACATTTTTCAAGGAAGAAAGCTGTGATCTTACACGCACTGTCTGGTCATCAGATGATGTTAAAAATAAAGATCCATCTGGAGAAAATGTCACACAGTGAACCCAGCTCATGTGTCCCCTGCAATATGCCACTTTTGATAAAGATTTAATATTCCATAACTACAAGAAAAACATGAAAGAAGATAAATGGATTGAGATTTACAGGGAAAACAATGCAAAACAAGTTGTATATGCAATTACTATTTCTTCTAGTGTTTTCTTACTTGTTCTGAACTCTGATGCAATAAGAACTGTGCCTATCACATTTCAATGGTCAGGGAAATTGAATCAGCAGCCTCTTTGACTGCTATAATTTTAAAAGACAAAGGAAAAAAATAAAAATCACTAACAGCATTAAAAACAAGAAGTTCAACTTGCCCATGTAAGATAGGAGAGAGGGTTTGGTTTCAGTTAAGCAATAATGAGACTTACCAGAGTAACTTTAATTAATATCAGTAGATTGATCTTTTCACATAATTGTGAATTTAATTGTCCAAAAAGAGTGTATAATGTTGACATTTTATTTCCCAATTGCTATTTCACATTTCAGAAGAGAATGAAAATTAAAAAGAAGGAAGCACACTGAAAGGCTGCTAAAATAGCTGCATTTATTTTGCCTCTGCATACAATAAACTATGAAAACAAGTGTAGTATTTTCTATTACAAGTAGCAAAGAACCACTTACCTCAACAGAACAGTGAGACAAAGCAACTGCTACTAACTCATCACCAGGACAAAAGTCACAGTATTGGATTGTACTGTGATGACTTATGATGACTTGTGATAACAAAGCACAGGTTGTAACATCAAAAAGCTGTGAACACATAATTCCAACAGTTAGCATCCAGTTTGGATGAGTTCACTACAGACAAATAGCTTCTATTAGAAGTTATTTCTCTCAGTTGACAACTGTGTTGCCCAAGTATTTTACCCACACTTGAAACAATGCACCTTGTATCTGAAACATCTTAATGGCCTGGAATTTTATCTTTAATGATAATTTCTACCTACATTGTAATAAACAACCCCCAGAAAATTACTGAAGTGAGGTACTCACCAAAAGCTTATTTTTGGCTACCACCAAAATCATGTCACCATTTCTGGACCAAGAGCAACACTTCACTAAAACCTCCACATCATCTGGTTCCTCATCTGCATTTTTGAAGAAATCCTTTATTTCAATAGTTTTCAGTTCATTTCCTGAGCATGCCTCCCAAAGCTGCAACAAAAAGTACACAGAATACACAAAAACTCTTTTTACTCCTGTGGACACAGAGCACAACTGTGCAGAGCTAACTCCCAACCACTCCTAGGAAAGAAGATGGTCAGGAGCAGAATAGAAAAAAAAGTGTTTATTCATTTCCCTGGTCAAGAAATAGCATTAGAGTATTCACAGACCAGGGTGGCTGTTTAGATAAAAACAAACCCCAAAAAATCCAAACCAAACCCAAACAAACAAAACACTCCACAAGAGGAGAATAAATAAATAAATAGAGGATTCCATGGTAGTAGAAGCCACTCCCTGAGTTTTTTTTATCATTTCAGCTACAATGCTGTCTCAACAGAATAAAAATTCCATCAAACTACTCTGCAAATAAAGTCCATGCACCATGAGAAATTTGATATACATCCAGCTTTGCACCTCAATTTCACTGAAGGATCTGCCAAAAATCTACTGAGTGTAGATTTTATGTGTTCTGTGCCCTTCACCACAATTTTCCTTCTGAATGACAACAGCTAGAGAAACCTTTCTTTGCTGTTTTAGCAACTCCCCAGAAAGACAGCAGTGTTTGAAGAATTGCAACTCTGAAATAGCATAGCTCTGCTGCAAACAAAGGCAAAAAATAGTTACATTCTGATGAAAAAAACCAAATTTCTCCAATTCTCTTCTAGTGCATACTTGAAAAAAGGCACATAGAAATTCTTTTCATTTTTATGTCTACTGACAACTCATTTTCAGAGATGACAGGACTTTCAGTTAAGCTAAAAAAATGACTTTTTTTTTTTAACAAGTTTCACTCCTCCCTCAAGTTTTCTTTAAGTACATTAGAGGGGAAAAAAATAATAAAAAGTAAAGGATTCAAAATGAGGTTTTATTTACAACTACAAGCACAACTACTTTTTTCTTGGTACTGGAACAAACCATTTCAAAATACTGCATTAAACATGGAACCAACAATCAACTGCTTCAGGATTTAATTAATTAAATATAATCACAAAGTTTTCTTACACATACTTTGCAATTCATCATGAACACAAAGCATTTAAAAATACACTCCATACCTTTACTGTTCCATCTGTTGAGCAGCTAGCAACATATTCATCACTTGGTGAAAATCTACAGTGATTGACAGAATTGTCATGACCCATCATTGTATTTCTACAACAGTTTTCATTCAAATCCCAAAGCTGCATGAGAAATAAACATCACTATGCATATATATATCAATATATGTAGCTTACACATAATAATAACAATTAAATCTCTCAGGTTAAGTCTGAATATCATCCTTGCCACATCCATATTAACAAAGTTAAAAGAATGTTCCATGTGTTGTTTTTCTGTTGTTGTTGTTTAGGGCTCCTTCTCCCCACCTTTCTCACACAGTTTTCCAAGCCTATAGCCCACACCTCATGTCTTCATTTCCAACTTTCCTCCCTTTTTCCTATATTAAAAATAAATAAATAAACCTCATGTATTTGAATATTCAGTGTGAGAGCTCAAAACAAGAATAGTCACTTGTATGCTGTTTATGAAAAAACAACAATGACAAAAAGCAGGCCTTTTTGATATACTTCAGTTCTGTTATTTATTTCTTGTCTAAGTGTTAAACACTGCTTAAAATCTTAAGTACATTTACAGTATAAAATTTTTAAAGAAGTCCCTTCTAAAGCTACCTGTTCCAAAGTTTCAGTCTCAGACAGCAAATGAATCTCCTGAGATATCCAGGAGGTCAGCATGAGAAGTCACTTCTTTTCACCTTGACATTCCATGGTAACTATATTTTACCTCTGGTTTGCACAAACACAAGCTCTTGTAGGAACTCAAAACACCTCTCATTCTGCTATTTACAGCTGGAAGTAGCAGTTGTCTCCCTCACTCATCTTGCTCCTTGCTGTCTAGGCCCAACAGTTCTCTTGCACTGGAACTGGGCAACTGAACCACTGCAGAATGACAGAATTTCCTAGGTTGGAAAATCTATTATTATCTATCAATCATTAACCTAACACTGACAAGACCTGAACTAAAGCATATCCCTAAGCACTGTGTCTGTGACTCAAACACCTCCAGGGATGGGGACTCAACCATTCCTAGCTAGTTAGCCTGGATCACTGTTGTTTTGTTGGCATTCACCTTTATCTCTTTACTATGCTATGTAATAAAAAGTACCTGATACACTTTCATGTTTTGTTAGGTATCTTTCACCATCCAGTTTTTTACATTACTGTTTCAAGCCTAAATTTCTGCCTTTATTTTTCTTATGTTGTTTTTAATCAGGTATTTCACTCCCATACCTCTCATTCCCATCCCACCTCTAAAAGTCTAGTCTTCAAACCCTACCAATAGAGGACTTGCCCATTCTCCTTTGCTGAGAACAAACAATCTTTCTGTTCTGCCTCTTTGAAATCTGATTAGAGCTGTAGTCAGTACTTCAAATCTGTTGACCTCTCCCTTCTACTAGGCCCATTACAAAAAAAACACCTAAACAAATGACAATTTATAGTGTTTAAAGATATTTATACATCAGTAATTATCCTCCTATGATAAGCAGCATAAGAATAATAATCTTTTGCACTTACTTTGATGAAAGTGTCATTTGAGCAGGTGGCTAAAAGGTACTGACCACTTCTGTTATTGAACTGGCAGCAATTGACCTGCTCCCGGTGCTCTTCATATACACACCTACACTGGCCTGTTCTTGAATTCCAGATCTAGACAGAATTAAAAAGTACTTCTTTTTAAGAAACTCTATGTTGAAATATAAATAAAGCCCTAAAACATTAACACCTCCAAAAATTTGAGGATGAAGGGAAAGCACATAGATTTACAATTAGAAACAAGAAGCTGAGGAAAAGTCATAATTCAGATTAGAACCTGAGAAATACTCTAATTCACCAGAGTTTTGCTACAACACTGAGGAGTTAAAAATTCCAAATAATTCATATGTAACAGGAAAAATAAAAATAAACAATTGTGGATACAATCATCTCATGTTATCAACAGGATTGGATTCATTATGTTCTGCTTAAAAAGAATCACCTGATAATTTAAGTAAAATGAATGGCAATTCTGTATAATGTCAACATTAAGTATCTTTTATGCTACATAAATAGTGAGGCTTTCCTGTTTGTTCAGTAGTGTATTATCCACATAAACTTTGTGATAATTAAAAAAAATATTTTAAGATCCTGCTCTTCCCAAATTAGTTAAAACTGAAATTAGAATTATTAATCTGAAAAAAAAAATTGTCTGCTCTCCATTTCCTGACCTTCACTTTCTTATCAGCTGAACAGGTTGCTACAAATTCACCATCTGCAGAGAAAGCACAGCAAAGTATTTCATCATCATGGGCACTTATCTCCAGTAGTCTCTCTCCACTTTCTGCTTTGAACACCTAAAACAAAAAAAAAACCAACCAATAAAATCCTGTAACTAGCATACAATTTTAAAGCTGAGAGAAAATAAGCTTCTATTTCTAATAGCATTCTTGATATCATCTCTTTATAAAATTGGTTTACTTTTGGAAGTGTTTATAATAATCATTAATTTCCCTGGAATTAAAATATTTGAACTTCAATTTTGTAAAGATGATAGAAATATTCAGGGAGAGAAATAGTGAAAACTAATTTTAAAACCAATTTCTGTTTGCAATGTGTGTTTCATCAATAATTTTTTCTGTCTTCACTTTTTAAGCCTAAATTGATGTCTTTTCTCAGTGTTTTTTAATAGTAACTGCAAAACACTGTATCTATGAACCAAACCCAAATTATTCTTAAAACTACCAATTCCAGATTTATTCACTTCTGATATTCTTCTGTTGGAAGTAAATATTTCAGCATCAATTGATGATTTGGTGACCAAACAAGAAAAAAATAGCAGTAAAAGGTCATACAGGATGACACAAACCAAAGTTTTGAGCTGGCCATAGGCAATAAAAGGACACTTCTGGAAAAGTGTCACATATTAAACAATTTCCCAAAATTCTGGGATTTAACTCTACAATGGTGGGGGGGGATAGCAATGACAATGAAATGACTGGTATTTGTTCAAAAAACAGCATAAGTATTGAAGTAACAGGAAATCTACAGTACTCTGTGCAATAGCTATTCTTAATTTAGCAATCTTTTTTTTTTTAATATTTTTTTATTTTACAGAAACAGTAGAAGTAGCCTTGGAAAGAAAAAATCTTAGGCCACTATTAGAAAATGTAAGTTCAAAGTTAAACAATGAAGAAGGGATTATTGCTGATTTTCCTATTACTTCATCAACAAAAGTTTAGTTTAAATGCAATCACAATGCACAACTTTTATTTTTTTGGATAGAAAATTAAGATAAAAAATAAGCAATCTGAATAATGAGGCCATTAAGTATAGAAGCCCAGCACACTTCAGCACAGCTTAAAATGAGTGCATCCACCAGGCATCTCCTGAAGTGAATGCCATGGATCATAACATCATAGAAGCCAGCAACTAAAATAAATAAAAGCACAGTAACACCACATTAGGTAGCCAAATGAACAGAAACTAAGCACTACTAATATTATTACTTCAGTAGTCAATTTATCAAGCATCCAAAACCATACCAAAGGCTTGCAGGAAAGCTGTACTTTTCCCTTACCTTTGACTGTCTGGGATATGGATAGTTTAGCAGGTTACTGGCTGACTGATAGGTTTCTCAAGAGCTGGCTGGCTCTCCCCTCCAGGCAGACTGCTGGCAGATTGATGTTAGTCACTTTCCCCTCTCTCTCCCCTAATCCACTTCCCAAGCACTTTGGACCCATTTCCAGTCTAATGTTGTCCTGAACTGCAAGGGTTCATTTTGGTTCTCCCCAGATTAATTCCTTTTGTGTAAGACAATTTACTAATTAAGCACCAAAGTAGCATAAAGTCCATTACCATCCCTTAGAAATAGTGAATGTCTAACCAGAACATCCTGCTGTTTCTCAGTTCTACTGTGACTGGAAATAACATTTTTGCAAGCAAATATTCAATATGCTGGGGTGCATTACTTAGGCTGTGAGCTTTTCCATATCATTAAAAGGTGTCTCACATGAACATATCACAGAAGTGAGGGTATAAACCCTGCAATCACACAGTTTAGCTTTCAAACTAGAAGATAACACTACAACTTGAAGTTTATTAATACATCCTTTCCAAGCATTTCTCTCCAATACATCCTAGATCCCTAAGATCTCCACACAAGAGCCAAAGAAAAGTGTCAGGAGTGTTAACAAACATTATCCAAATGGAATACAGAGCATCTCTTGTCACTCATGCATATGCATCCTACCTGAAGTGTTTTATCAGCTCCACATGATGCTATTCTTTGTAAATCCTTGGAAAAGCAGGCGTGGTAAACTGCATCTCTGTGGGGACGAACCACCAGGCGGGAGAGGTTTTTCAAGGATTTTTTATTTCTGCAGGATAAAACAGCTGATTTCAGATAAGCAGAATTTCCTAGTGCCTTTTTATTATTCCAAATACCTCTATAGAAAAGACTTTTTCACACATCTTGAGCAGCAAGCTTTGAAACAACTAAACCAACCAACTCACTATGCCTTACCTCTCAGCCTTCGTGCTGAAGGAAGAGGGTAAACATAAATTACAACATTCACTCAGTTTTTATTGCCCTCCAATAGTTACAACTTGATCAAGAAAGAAAAGATGTACACAAGAAAAGAATATGCTACTTTATGGGCAAAGCTGTTGCACTGCAAAGGAAAGCCTTCCTAATAACATCTTTGTTATCTATGTACTATTTCCAAATCTATACTTCTTCCTGAGAATTCTTGTTCTCCTGCAGGCTCAGGACATTCAAAAACACCTGTAAGTTTGTTTACTTTAGTAAATTTACTTAATTTTCACAGGTTTTTTTGGATTCACAATCCAGGAGCTACATAAAAACTGTGACTCCATTTTTATCACTGGATGTTTAAATGAAATCTATGACTATTACTGCATTTCAATGAGAGATTAAGTACAGATTCTAACACAACTAATGGTTACACTTGGCTCACACTAACAAACACCTCTAATTAGTAGTGTATAATCTTAATACAGAAAGCTGTCATTGTAGTAAGATGATTTTTGGTGATTAATATATTCTTACAGTATTATTTTTTTTCCTAGACTTAAAATGAATTAATGTACTTCGTTTTTTCATCATTACCAGTTTCAATCTTCAGGATTAGCAGTTAAAGAATGGGTAAAACATCTCAAAGTAGCTGCATTGTAGAAAGAGATATTTTTTCTAAACTTCTAAATAAATAAAAGAAGGATTTAGAGAAGTTTCAGAGTATCTTATTTTCATCTTTATGTCTACGTAATTATTATTAATTTGTGGCCTTACTTATCCAGAGTTCCCCTCCTCCCACAGCTTCTTG
Source organism: Ceyx melanurus (assembly GCA_024611195.1). NCBI lineage: Eukaryota > Metazoa > Chordata > Aves > Coraciiformes > Alcedinidae > Ceyx > Ceyx melanurus. The sequence goes on along the minus strand of JANHGL010009990.1, from coordinate 8,252 downwards.
ATAATTATTTCACTTTGTTTCCCCAGAACAAACACAGAAGTTCTCACAAAGGTCCTTATGTCAGCCATACATTGTATGCGGTCGTACACCGAATGATTTCCTTGGATCAGAGGGTCAGGACGTGGGCAGCTGCTACTTACATCCACTCCAAATAAAATGTTCCTGTTTCCCTTTGAGCATGTAGCTTGGCTTGTTGATACACCTCTGACACCTCAGGCTGGCAGAGGCCCAGCTGGATGATGTCAGGGAACGGCTGCCGGCCAAGGAGGTGTCCATTTAAAGACAGGAATTCATGGAAGTTCTCCCGTACTGTGCTGTCCTGTGTACAGAGCACATACCATTTGGTAACACAGAAAGCTGATCTACTTCCTAAGAGCCCACTGATTTTTACATTTTCTACACAGCTAATATTCTTACAGAAGTTTTTGTATTTAGTTGTATTAGCAACATATGATTAAAATATTTCTTTTTTCCTATTCAGGAAAGCCTATTATCCTTATTTTCCAAATAAAGGATATTGTCAATAGCAGTTTAGTCAATAAGCAGTTGACATGAAATATCAGAAATAACTTTTCCAAATAGGAAACAAAATTGTACACCTCCCTGAAAGTGGAGTACCCCATTTACCCACGATTAGGTACTGTAACCTTAGTTACTGAGTTACATAGTCAATTACTTGGGCATACAGTGAAGTGATATCTACAATTAAAAAGTTTTCTGCATTTTTCTCTTCTCCATGTTTAAGTTTAACTTAGTATTGGTTTTGTTTCAGTTTTTTAAGCTTTCTCTATGACTCCTATATATACATACATCCAGCAAAATGTGATTAAAGAATAAAAACCAATGTATTTAGAACAGACTGATCATTTACCTTTTATTATCATACCTTTTGATCCAGGATTGAACTGTATTCCACATATTCATGAATCAGATGAGCAGGCCCTACCAATTCTGTTTTAGCTTTAATCCAATCTAAAGAAAACATAAGATCACGGAGTTCCTACAAGAATATAAATTTAAGTTCAGAGTAGAAGTTTTACAACAGAAGCTACTTCAGGGGAGAAAGAAGAGCACATAGAATATTTCAATTGGAATGGACCTAGAATGATCATTTAGTCCAACTGCCTGAACATTTCAGGGCAGACCAAAAGCCAAATCAAGTTATTAAGGGCATTGTCCAAATAACAAATGCTAACACAGGCTTGGAGCAGAGCACATCTCTAGGAACCCTATTCTGGTGTTTGACCACCCTCTCAGTGAGGAAATGCTTTCTACTGTCCAGTCTAAACCTCCTCTGGCACAGCTCTGCACCATTCCCATGTGTCTTATCACTGGGGACCAGACAGAAGAGCTCAGATTCTCCCTCTCTCCACTTATCCTCCTCAGGAAGCTGCAGAGACAAATGAGGCCCCTCAGCTTCCTTTTCTCACTGACTAAATGCTCCAAAACTATCTAGATCCCTCTCCAAGGCCTCTTGACCCTGAAGAGAGTCAACAGCACTTCCCAGTGTTTGGTGTCATCAGTAAACTTGCTACTGGGGCATTCAACTACTGCAACCAAATCATTGACAAATATATTGGAGAGGACTGGTACTTGAACTGAACCCTGAAGACCACCACTGGTGACCAGTCAGCAGCCAGATGTAGCCCCATTTCCTAGACCTCCTCTTGGTATTAATGTTCTTAGAAAAAACATTCTTGTTAGAAAAATCTTATGTGCTGGGATCAGAAAAACTGCTTAGAGACAACACAGCACAAGCACAAAGTACAGTCCAATTTCAAATCAGTAAATACTGCAAGGATTAAAATATCATGGCTAAACAAAGCAAAAAAAATATCTCCCATCTTTATTAGCCTTTTAACAAACAGAAATCATATCTTAATAATGAGAAACAAGTAACATTAAAAAATGTAAACCCTGGGAAGCACAAACAAGAGACAGGATAAAGAACCGAGAAGGTAATTCTAAAAAAAGGAAAAAAAACAAACTTCACAAGCTAAGCTAAGCACAAAAAACTTAGGGGAAAGAAAAAAAGAAAAAAAGGTTCAAGTGGGAAAACTAGGGGGTAAAGTGGTGGGAAAGGCAGAGTAAGGGTTGGTCAAGAAGAGAAACTGAGGACACGAGGCAGAACTTACCTCCTGCATGTTGGCACCAGCCATGTGATAGGCTAGGAAGTTATACCAGTACATGCAATCCTCCTGAGATGGAACAGGCATGTTAAGTTTGTAATATTTCTTGTACTGATTTACTATGTTTTTATGGAGCTCCTGCAATGTGAAGCAAAACACATTTTTATTTAATACTACACCAGGGTATGGATTGGTTTCAGTAATGTGGAATTATAATTCCAGCAAAATGCATGTATATAGAATTGAAAAATATATTTTTTTGTCAATCATAATAAATCAACAAACAAAATACTGTACAACATCTTTTCTGAAGACTGCTGAGCTCTGGAGGGTGAAGTTGGAAGCTGAAATGCCCCACCTGAAGCTGGTTGCGATTCTTCTCTGTAAGGAAGTCAAGCTGAAGATCATGTAAATAATAATGGAATGATTTCCCATTCCTATCACAGAACAGTAAAGATTTGTTCACAAATTCCTGGAGGATATCTTCAACTTCTTCAGTTTCCATATCCCAAAGAATACAGAGAACCTAAAAAAAAAGCAGATAAAAGACAAAAAAGAATCAGAACTCAGGGGTAATGACTTGTACAAATATCAAAGACTGCAAATTAACTGACAACAAAACCACAAACTAATAAATATAGACATCTAATAAATAGCAGTAAGTCTAGTAAGTTGCCAAGTCTTCCATATCAAATTATGGAACAGCTAATACAGATGTTTTTTATTTATTGTGCCTATTTGTGCTGATTTATGGTGGTCATTTGTCTCCTTTTGAGAAAAAGATTTCACATAACACTTTTTAAGCCTTCAGAGAGCTCAATTACTATTTAATTAAAGAGCTATATACAGAATGCATATTAAACTTAAACATTATTCATACATTTTTTTCAGTTGCAACTTTTAAGTTCCACCATGGATAATAAAAGTCATGATAGAACAATGGACCAGACCTAACCCACTGAGTAATGACTATTAAGATACATACAGAACAATTTAAATAAAACAAATATAAATGTTATTAATTCTTTAAAGTTATTGTTTGTAATTCATTAAAAAGTATGAGATTTTTGCATTGCTGTTACTACCTTAGTAGGTACTTTAACATCTTTTGGGAGGACAGAGAGGTCTTTATAGTAGTCTTTATAATTGTCATTCAGTTGCTCAACACTTATGGACATTGCTTCATCAAGAGCTTCATAATCATAAGAAGATGATTTCCTTATTCTTTTGAATTGTTTGTTCTGCAGCTGCCTGAGATAATATTCCCAACGGTTAGGGAAGTCTCTTAACAATGCCCCTATCAAGGATATCACAAGAGGAGAACCTGAAGGAAAAGATTCATTTCATCTTAGACATTTTCAAGGAACACAACTCAATAGTTTATTTATAATAGTAGGTTGAATAAATCAGGTTATTTTCCCAATACATTAAATTATTGAGCTGTGGAGAACAGACAAACAGAACATGTCATCCATAATACATCTGCAAACTCACCAAATGTAAGTGTATTAAAGGGATAAGAATAAACTGAAAAGTACATTAAAATCAATGAGACACTTCAATTTAGCTTAAAAAAAAAACCCATCATTTACTTGTGTTTTACCTAAGATGTACAATATTAAAGCATGTTCCTTTATTTGTAAGTCAAAATCCAGAAATAAAAATACACTCAGTGGTAAATGGTGTGTTAGAGTGGCAAGTCTACCTTTGCATTCCCTTACAAGGCAGTTAGCTTGTTCTGGCAGTTCTGATATGTTCATATTCACAAATAGGGATAAAATCTCCAGTCCTTTCTCATGTGCTAGTCCACTTGCCACATGAACCTCATATTTATTGCCTAGACATAGAAACATGGGGAAAAAAAATTAAAGAATATAAAAATTCCTATGGAAATAAAGTGTATTTTCCAAGCAAAATCTGGAGTAAAGCACCTGGCTCATGGTTCTTTTTCATAGTATTTTACATGATTAGTACTACAAAGAGTATGAACTCTACTTACTGGAATCAAGTTTGCATCAGTTAGAGAACAAAATTAGAGTAAACTAATTACAAATGCATTATGCTTAATAGAGTACAGATAATGAGTCCAACAGCAACAGTGTCAGAGGTTGATTTATCCCATTGAGAACCATTACACTCTTCAATGTAAACACATAACTTCTGGAATAATATGCAAAACTTATTTCACAAAAAGCATAAAGTTTTACAGAGTAAAATTCTAAAACTCTGCCACTTGTGCAGAAGCTGATGGACACAGATTCTGTCAGTCTTTTAAAAGTTGACAAAAAACTTTTCTGTGCATATGTATACACAGAATGGTGAGGAGAAGAAACTGTTCCTTACCAGACACTGCATCTGTCACACTCCTGTCCCTGCTGGTGATAAGAACCTGGCATTGATTATCAAATGCTTTTAATACCCAGGAATCCCAAATATCATCCAGGACCAAAAGAGATCTAGTGCAGGAAGAAATATTGCAGATGAACCATTAGTGCTAAAATACAGTACTGCATTTTAAAAACAAAAGAACATTTTCAGAATTAATAGTGTATCATTGCATAATATTCAGCTGTCTTGCAGAGGGCATAAAACACACTGCAAGATAGCTGAACACATAAAAAATAAGGTTTTACCATGTAGTACTTTATAGCTACAATTGAAGAGCAAACAACAGGAAATATTTCCATTACAAGAAGCAGAAATATTTGTTTTTCAAGGCTTCAGGTACCATAAATGAAGAAAAAGGTTATGCAGGACTGAGTCACAACTCTGCTTGACACAGGTTAGTGATAAGCCTTGAGGAAGAAACCATTTCAGTTTCCTTTTAACTTGAGAGTTTTCAGTTTTCTATTTTCCTGGATGATGAGGCTCTTTTTACATAAACATTTTATAGTGATGACACATTCAAATCCTATGGCTTTGTAGCTTACTACATGGAGTCTCACCAGAATAATGCATAGTAAACTTCCCTGCACTTGCCAATATCTGACAGAAAAGCTTCACCTTGAATCATTTCTAATTATCTTCAGTAACACAGGAAAATGGGAAGCAAAAAGTGGTAAAGAAAGTTGGTTTAGAAAAAAAAATATGTGAAAAAAAACCAAACCACACCACAGAGACATGGAATCACAACACAAACACCTTAGACAAACAGACCAAAGTTTCTCTGAGAAGTTTTCTCAGTTAAGGAGGTTTCATTTTAGTGCCATCACCTGGGATATTTGCGTAGCATCAGCAAACGCAGACGATCTTTAGCCTCCTCAATGTTAAGTGGTGGCCTTTGTGAAAGGGCAGAGTCATGTTCTAACCTGCTACAGAGATTCTGAAGTTTTATTAGGAGCCCTGCTTTGTCCTGTTTGCCCACAGAGATCCAGTGAACTCCTCCTGGAAAGTAATCTAACAACAAAAGCAATATTAATCGTGTCATTAAAAAACCAGAAATATTTAATAGCAGCTAATAATAGCAATTAATATAGCAATTCAATTAAAATATAAAGCTGTAAAATCCATTACAAGCCAACCTTGCAACTCTACCATTAACACAGAAGGATGGTCTAGAAGGACACTACTAGTTATTCTTGGCTCTGTAGGGCAAGTTCCCACAATGTGATCACTCCACAAACTCCTGTTTTTATTAAAATTAAAGATTTTTCTTAAATAGTAAGGAGAGAGGCTGAGAACAAGCAAAGGAATATAAACTAGATATTATTATTTCACAGTAACAACTATTTTAGGTTGATTAAGGATGTATCTACTCTCACAAAGCAAAGCAGATCACAAGGTGAAAAGCTCTGCAGAATCTTTTCCCACTAATTAGTAAAATACTTGGTGGTCCTTGAGCACTAAATGGTCATGAGAGTTCTAAGTTGCAAGCAAACATTTCAGAAGCACCTAAGGAATTTAGAAACTTAAATCACTTTCACAATTACAAACAAATACTTCCCCATATACATCCAATACACATACACCTGTAATCATTTTTATGTAGTTTTCTTAGCAATACCTTCCAAGAGCTGATGATCCCTTAAAGCTTCTGCTGTTAAAACAGTCTTCCCACAGCCTGCCATTCCATAAACTGTGATCCAGCCTGGATCATTTCCCAAGCAGTACAGCTTTTTTTTAATGGCATCTACCAGTTTTGGCCGAGTGACAAACACAACTGGTCTCTGTGGCACACCTCCTTCACACAGAGCTGTCTTAACTACAGGTAAAAAGAAAAACAGGAAAATAAAAAGTCCTTTATAAATATGTGATGGCTCTTCAGACCAAACAACTCCCCATCCCAAACAACAAGCAGGGTCCCCCACCACTGCATCCCACACAAATGCTCTAAAAGCTACTAGACTCACACCACCAAATAGTGAAAAAACATTGGGTGCTGCTGGACAGAATCACCCTCTGTAGCTCATAGTGTTGGTCCAAGCAGTTACTTAGGAAGGAAAAAAAAAAGCACAGGGATTGTTGTAGTTCCACTAACCATATGAAGTCATTCCATCCATTGAACTCTTTCTGTCTCCAGAGGAGATGGCAGGGATGCCATCCTGAAGAAGAGCAGCAAGATCTTTGTACCCTTCAAGCAGCAGTGCATTATAAAAGGATCTGTAGGAATTATTATCTTTTGTGAGAATAATGTTTATTAGCATAGCTGCACGTTCCTTCTGGGTATTCTAGGAAAAAAAAAAAACAAACAAAAAACAACACAGTAAGAAACATACGAAACTCAGAGGCCTTAGAAGTCATTTGATCTACTTCTCTGTCAATTACAGACTGGTTATAGCTACAGAAATACCATTCAACTTGACCAAGCTCTTAATCTTATGAAGTGAATTAAAACTGCATGCTGCACAGACACTTAATTTGCTGAATCCACGGCTGAGATAGAAATTACTATTGATATAAATTAGTTTGAAAGAGAATGATAGAACATGTGACTAGACTAGGAAGATAAAGAAGAGCAAGAGATGATTCTACCTGTTTTTTCACTCTCTCCTCCTCCTGTAATGTTAGCACTTCATCAGAAATCATATGATCCATAATATAAGAGGTCTTGATGTCTTTTTCCAATGCATGGCGATGCTTCAGTAAATAATTTCTACTCTCGACGTCCATATTTCTGCCGTGTGAAAAAGACAGGGCGGGGGGCGGGGAGAGAAGCTGAAAACAGAACATAATTGACAAGGGAAAAAAAAGTGGTTGAATATGTTATGAATGTTAAGGTCAAAAAAAGTAGCAGAGCAGCCGCTACAATGGAAAATGCAATGAATCTTCAGGCAAGATCATACGACAAAATGCAAAACAGCTGCCCTGGGGGTACTGACAGCCCTACTGACAGCGTTTCCTAATTTCACTGAAAATCAGTCGCTTAGGAAAGTCTTCCACCTACCGTTACCTCACCACGCCGCTTGGGAAAGGGGATGGAGCATCACCCCAGCCGAAAAACGCCCGGGTTAAAAACCAAATCAACCCACAAGTAAAGGAAACGCAGAAAAAAAGGCACCCCACAAACACATAAAACAAAGGGTTACTCACAGCCAGACACGCGTCACCGCAGCCGCCTTTAGCAGCCGCAGGGAGAAGGAAACAGAAACCGGAGGAGGGCTCGGAGCAGCCGCCCGGCGGAGCTCCCCGACCCACTGGAATGCGGGGGGCTCTGCCCACCGGGCAGCCTCCGCACAGACAGCTCCCGACCCGGGGCTGGACAGGCTCTGAGGCACAGAAACCACCCGGGCTCGGCCCTTCCTCTCTCCCGACCCTTACCTGGCGGCAGCGCGGCACCGTCAGGAGCCGCCGGCAACAAGTTCTCGCCTCTCCTAGGGAAACCGCTGCCCCGCACCGGGAACTTCCTCCTTCCGGGCCGGGCCCGGGCTGGGAAAGGGGCCGGGCCGGTTCCTCGGCCCTCCCCGGCGGCCGGCAGCAGCTCGGCCGCGCCTGCCCCGCTCGAACAAAGCCCGGCGCGCCGGCGCACCACCGCGGAGCTCGGTGTGCGGGCTGACCCCGCACGGCGGAGCAGAAGCGGCGGGCGCGCCTCTGACGTGGCTCGGCGGCTGCCCAGGGGCGGGGCGGCGGCGGGGGCGGCCCAGGGGCGAGGCGGCGTGAGCTGCCCCGGGGCGTGGGCGGGGCTCC
>JANHGL010009989.1:13540-29385 GCA_024611195.1 Ceyx melanurus | reverse complement strand
GGTGATCCTGCTCTGGCGGGGGAGTTGGACTAGATGATCTTCTAGGTCCCTTCCAACCCCTAACATTCTGTGATTCTGTGAATCTGTGAAACCTGCCTATGACTGTTGCTAGATCAAGGCAAGACATAGCCCTATCTGTCTGGCTTCATATTTCTTCTCCTGGGACCATCCAGCTACTTTGTCAGGGCCTTGATGTGGATGCAACAGAGGAACCCAATTGAATTGCATGGGTTCATGTGATTCAGAATGAACTGGAATTACACTGATTTCAGGAGGCAAAATTCACTGTAATCTCCCTAGGAATAGGATTTGGATATGTCTCTTATGGCCTTCTCTTCCAAAAGTTTCTATCTCTATATTTTTACTGAGAGTGCTTACAGAATTATCTGTTGGAGAAAGCAGACTATTTCAAGTCGGACATGGTTAATGGAAGATTCACTTCTCATCTCTATATAAGACAGTGTAATCTTCTGTTCTTTGTTAATGATTTTTCCATAAGCAACACTGTTTACTTCTGGAATTACTTGGTTGACGATCACTTAATTGCCTTTTATCCTTTTCACCTTGAGATGAACTCAGATATGAACAGTGATTTACCTAAAAGTGAAGGTTGTTGCAGTGTACAGCTAAATATTTACTTATACTTTTTTTTGGTTTGCCTTGTCCTTGGTATTCCCAAGTCCTTTGAGACATCAATTCCCACTTACTCTCTAGGCAATTCTTTTCTTAAGCAGGGTTACTCAATGTTGTTTTGGACACATTTTTCTACTACTTACTGTAAATATTTTCATATTTGTGTTAGAAAGGACAAAAGAGATCCTGTGGACAATTTCTTCCTGTTCCTACAAAAGTACATGCAAGAATGGTTAGGATGCAGACATTCAAACTGAATTCAGACTGGACTGCAGGACCAGGCTGGACTATTAACCTATATAAGTCAGAGTACTTAAGGAAGTACTGAATGAAGAACCTAGGATCACCCTTCCTTCATCAAAGCACATTTATTGAATATCAGTAAATGAAGGCCAGTGCTGAGGTACTTTGAGATCTCCTGGCTTTTCATAAGAGGAAGCAATAGAGAAGAAGGGAAACTAGGGGAACCCATGGGCCTGAAATACAAGAAAAGTGAGACCGGATTCAAGGTAATGTATGGATGTGGCTCATCATTAAATAAGCTACCCCTCATACTCTCTGTAGTAGCATGTTAGTTACCTAGACTGCCCATTTGTCTGAACAGGGAGCATTTTGAAGCTGTGAAAATAAATTAAGTAGTATGCTGAATAGAGCATTTCCACAGCCTTGCAATCAGGGGACTCACTTGACACCCATAGTGTCTCCACTCAAAAGCCTTCTCACATCAGGGACTTGCTCTCCAGTTGCTTTTACCTTTGGTGACTGCTCCAAATTCCTTATTTCTCATTATGAAACTGGTGTTATTATGAAATTTTCTTCAGGCCTTTTACTTCCCACATTATATTAAATAATTAATGTTTTTAAAGTCAGATAGATATGTTTGAGCCAGCTTTGAGTATGACCTGTTGCACAAAGTGGGAGTGATTACAAAAAGCTAGAGTGATTGAAGGCATCCCCTAGTAAGGACACCACTCACTGGAAAGTGGATGAACTCAGATGCTTCCCTCCTGCCCCAGCTGAGTGATGCTAAGGTGTAACACCTAAGGGGCATCATATGAAAGAGAATCTCTGAGCTCTGGTAAGAAGAGAGGAACACTCATCCTGAGGGTCCCACCAGAACTTCCTCGTTAATAAGGATCCTAGCGATGAGGAGGTGGCAGGGTGTAGGAGGCTTTGTTCATACACCAAAATATTTCTTCTTAAGCATTTATCAGGACTTTTCTTGTAGTGTTATGCAGCAGCTGACACAGCTCCAAATCTACCAGTGGCACTCTAGTATTGGACTTCTATAAATTTTGTGTTTGAAGTCCATTATGAACATAGACTTTAATGTCTGCAGTCCAGAAAGGTTTTTCTTTTTGCATACTCCTAGGCGGTACATGTAGCTGAATAAAGAAGCTTTTCTGAGTTTTCCTCTCTTTCCCAACAAGGATCCCTCTCTTTCCATTCAGTTGTAGCTAAGACATTCAAGATCCCTGCAGAAGCTGGAATTCAGTAGGAACTGATGTCTCTCTCAGCATTCTGCCAGAGTCTTCACTTCGTCAAATGATTTTGCATTACCAGAATTGCTCATAGTGAAAGGTAACGCCCATGCTTTCTGGAATGCAACATGTATAATTTCTGCTTGTCCCTTGTCTAGAATTGACATTTCTATGGCAAACATATGACACTGAAACAAAACAGAAATATTACAGAATTGTCTTTAAGCTGTTTATACACTTTCTCCTGTGTATTAAATACAACATTTCTACCAAACTCGGCCATGTATGTTTTTATCTCAATATCTGATTTTACAACCATAGTCATGCTGTTCTGCCTTTGTGCCTTTTACTGACTAAGCAAATGCCCCACTTACCCTTAGGTATCCTTCTGCCCAATCTGTACCCACAGACTTCTGGATTCTTTGGCCTTCAACAGCTGAAATAAGAGGGAATGAAGAATTCTGGAAATGAATGGAGTCCTCAAAGCAGTCCTTCCCAGCACTCAAGTTCTTTACACAGGTGGCACACAGTAGCAAAGAGGTATTCTTTGCCTTTTGTGAAAATATCTGTGTACTGTCAATCTGAAGACCTACTTAGGGTGGTTGCTAGCCTAGGCAATCCAAGCCCTTCCCATTGGGTTGTTCATGTCAAAGCACCTCAGGTTAGAAGGTATTTGTGTTTATCATGAAGATCAATGATCAGATTCAAGCCAAGCTGTCTTGAACAAGCCTTGAACATGCCCACAGGCATGGAAAGGTATTTGGGAGGGGGAGTGCTAAATCTTCTTTGTCTGTATTTAATCTTAAGTTGCTGATAAAGTTTGGGAAGTGTGGCAAAAATCTCATAACACTGTCTGTGCTTTGACACAACACCAAACACTGTGGAAATGTCATGGAAATTTTCTTCCCCTGTGGGGAACATGCTACTACCTATCTATTGTGGGTGTTCCTCAGGAGGTGCACAGTGATGATTTTCAGTTTGCTTAAGTGTTCCATGGAGTTTGTTATTAAACATTCCACTGGCTACATCTGTAGAGATGCTAAAGACCAGTGACTGTTGCCTGACATGAAGCCAAAGATTCATATGCTATGATTCATATCCACATGACTAAACTCTTTTCCCCCTAAAACCTGGGTGGCCACACCCAGCTGCCTATTGGGAATAGTCCCAAGAATGTGCTGTTCTCTATGCCATACTCAGGTATCGTCTGCTAACTGATGCTAAGCCATGTCAAGAGACCACGAAACAATATAGACAAGAATGCTTCACTATTAGGGCCAGTCTTGTGGCCCAGCTTAATTTACTAGTCTAGACATAACCATTAATATTAGGATTTAACTGGATTCTTGAAAGGGCCAATGTATTTATACAACTAATATCCAGAGGAACAGGAAAAATATTTTGAAAGAAAAAAAATCCGAACAGATCAGGTGTTTTGGCAGTGATAAAGTGCTAAGTTCCTCTGGCAATAGAATACACAGAACTGCTTCTGTGGGTTTCTGGTATCATCTTCAACAACATCTGGTGCTGCAAGTTCTTGGGAAGAGGATGCTGGACATGTTGGCTCTCTGTCCACTCTACTCTGGCAGTCCTGGTGATAAATGCCACGCCATGTAATTCTTTTGCTAAGAGGTATGGAAAGAGTGAAAATACCTTTCAGGACCTCTGATTTCCTTGACTTGCTCCCTGATATGAATCAGGCGAAGTCTGAAGTTGGAAGCTGACAGCTGGTTTTTGCCCAGTGCTGCATCCAGATTAGCAGGTCTGAATGATGAATGAACCATCCTACTTCACACTTGGCATGGTACCTTGAAACAAACACGGATTTGTTTTATAAGGCAGTTTTACTGACTGGTATTGTTATATGTTCAGGAAGTGTACTGCTGTGTTATGTCTGTCATGGTTTTTGAACTGAATTTTTCAGCTGATTCCAGCTCAAGCTTTTATTTGTGGTTTTGTTTTGTTTTGTTTTTTATTTAAATGTAAATAATGATATTCAGTCTCTCCCATGCACACATATCATGGCTTGCCTCCTGTTTCCCCTCTCTTACCTCCAGGATGCTACTGAGAGCCTTGTTCCAGACATCACTGTGGTATGATGAATTGGAGAGCTTAAACAACTTCCACGTGAGCTTTCTTTTTTAAAAGTTCATGAGAAACATCAACCAAGGAGAAAGGGTCAAAGAAGCTGTGTGGAAATGGCACTATGGGCAGACCCATCCAGCAGAAGCATTGATTCTTGCAGAAGCCAACACACCTCATTGCCACTGGAAATATCAATAGAATATGGGAAGTTCAGAATAGCCACAAACATCATCTGCACCCTCTTTCCTGAAGGCAGACTCTGGAATCCAAACACAGATGTTGTATTAAAAAATAGAGTGATCCCTGAGTGAAGAACCAGTCTTAGCAAACCCACCTGGAGCCCCAGTGGTGTCTATGGCAGGATCCCAGGAGATTTTATGCATAAGTCTGTCTGCATGGTGGGGCCCCCAGCTTGTATACAGACACAGTACCTCTGAGTGTGGGAATAAAGACATGGATTGGGAAATCCCTAAAGGAGACCCTGAGTCAAAATGACTCATACCACAGCATTTCCTTCAGATGAGTGGCACTACTTTTGATCAGTGGTAAATGGCCTGTAGATATTTTATGTGCAGTGTCCATTTACATTGAAGAAATACTGTCATGGATAGTATATCTGCATGTCCCTTTCATTTCAAAGGCAGGTTTCAGATACAAAGAAAATGTGAAGCCATGTCCTGTGTCTCATGTTGACTCCAAATTCCCAACAAAAAGAGGCTGTGGAAATAGAGCATCAGACCCAGGCAAAATCGTTCTTGTGGGTGATACTCAATCCTTTTCTGAGGCTTAGCACAAAGCCTAGCCAGCACTTAAACCCCTCAGCAGGATCTTTAAGTGGTCTCTAGGCTTTATGCTGGGTTTCTGCACTAGCATGGATTTTTACCAGAAGGGAGAAAGATTGCTTTGTCCATATTGAAAAGTACACAGCCTTCTCTGTAGTATGTATCTTAATTTAGTTTTGATTTAATCCTTTAGATTGAAGGGATGCAGGTTGAAGGAATAAAAATGGACACTCAGAGGCATATATCTTTTACTACCCATTCATTCCAAACAGTTACATTAAAATCAAAGCGAAGTGCTTCAAGAGACAAATTCAGAGCACTTTTTCTTAATTGGCATGTAAAGTTTTAGTTCCTTTTTTTAATATTTTAAGGTAGGTCAAAAGCAGCATTTTAAATTCCGAGGATTAAGCCAGTAGGCTCAGATGTTTAAATACTCCCACACCTCTTACTTCATATGATCTACCTGAGCTCATGACTAATTGTAACTGCAAGCTTTTGAAGAGAGCACCTAATCCTTAGAAGCTTTAATAACTATATTAGTCATGGCTCATAAGAGAAATATTAGTATATGTAAATAGATGGCCACTTACAATTCTAATGGTGCCTTCAATATGGACTGTGTACACAGTTTTCCCTTCATTTCTATTCTGCTGCCACTAGTGTTTGCTCTTTGGATGCTAGGACATCAGACAATGGCCATGTTGCCTTTACACAGTCGGTTTCTAGTAAAAGATTCATGGATTTGGGCTGCAAAAAGTCTGTCATGTAAAAAGAGGGGCTGAAAAGTTTTGAAAAACTGTCAACTGGAATATAAAAGCAAAGTTTTGGTTCAGTGGCTTGGCATATATTCCAGAACTACTCTTCTCTTTATGGCATTATGGGGTCAATCCTCCCTTATTTTCCCTGTCTCCCTGTGAAGGTGGATGTTTCTGGTGCTCATTAGAGGGTGGCTACAGCAGTGAGATCAGAAGAGTTCAGATCACAGTCGTGAGGCACTGTTGTCTTCTGGTTGAGGCATTCTGGGTTTGTCACACTGGCTTACAGTCAGGCAAAGGACAAGTCCTGGGTACTCAGATTCCCTTTACCTGAATATTTGGTATGCACAGTGCTTTCCAGATGTGTTCAAGGGCTGGGAGATGCTTTGGTCAGAAACACTATAAATGCAAAGACATTGGCATATGGGTGATGAGGGAGAAGATTTTTACTGAGCAGACCTACAGATACCACGATCAGGAAGGAGATGGTAGAAACAACAGTTGGTAGCTGGCAACATGGGGCAGAAGAGCATGATGACCAGTGACCCAAGTGACTGGTGACAGTTGAGAACATGATCCTTTGTTTGACTCTGGATGGTCCCAAATACAGGGCTGTAAGTATAGCATGGGTTTAATCACTGAGCTTATATCCATAAATAAACAGCTGCTTTCCAGAAGAAATGAGATGCAAAATTAGGTTCTCCTGAGTGACTTTGAAGTATTTAGATTATATAGACTAATCTTGTCAACTCAGGTGTTGGCCTGTCCCTACTTTCTGATGAGTAGGGTCATCACATGGTTACAGGAGAGAAAGAATTAACTCTGTCCCTCATACAGCTGTGCTGTCCTAGCACATCTCAGCTAACTTCAGACACTTCTCTCTACATCTAAGGCTACACCTCCACTAATAAATAAAACAGGCCTAGGAATGCTGCAGGGCACAGTTACCTGAACTGCTGCTATACTGTCAGAAGGGCCCCTAACATCGGTCTGGTGAGTGGTATTGATATGGGCTAGATACAGTCCTGGTCATGACCTAGGACCCCACCAGTCTGGAGATTCTCCCAGATGATGGTCCCTACAGAGACACTCTGATGAGGAGATGAGGAAAATTTACCCACTTGGATGGTGGTTGCCTGGTGCCAGCTGGCCTCGGGGCTAGATCTTGGACACATTTAATGTGCTAATACAGAACAAGCCTAAGATCTGGAAAGATAAAGACACTTCCAGAGACTGAGTCAGCCCACCCAGGATCTGAATCAGTCCTGGAGTGTCTCTCTTTGTATCAGGAAATGTGTTGCTTTCCTTTTCAGCTGCCTCAGCTGCAGACATGAAATCAGTGCAAATAAATCTGGACAAGTAAGGGTAACTAAAGTGTATGGGATTAACCTGAGGGAAAGTATTTTCCCTTGTACTCTGTTGGATGATAAATTAATTAAATTATTGACATTAGATCTCCAGTCACTGTAGTAATAATATTTAGTGCTTTGACAGCTAATCTGGATGTTTTTAGAATAAGAATTTTATACTTTGTATCCACCTAGGGGCACAATATGCTTTATAGATTGTAATTAATTTCCATAATGTTCTTAGAGGACTCTAAGAAGTAGTGTCCCTTCTTGATGAATGTGTAACCTGAGGTACAGCAAGCTGAAAGGACTTTTTGTCCTTTTTTTTCCATATAGCTAGTCAGACATGAAGCTGCAACCCCTGGGGCTCGGTTCCTACTCTCCAAACCTGCCAGCCGAGAAAGTGTCTCACTTTGTTTTAATGAAGTTCTGTTTGCCATTTCATTTTACAGATTGTTAGCCCAGAATAATGGGAAGTGGGTGCCCTGATGGATGACAGAAAGCCTTTCTAATTTGTCAAAGTACAATTAATAACTGGCAAGCTCAAGACCAGCTCTCTGTCAGTAAATATGGTTTGTCAGTAAATACAGTCAGAGTCACTTAAAGGTTTCTGTCCTTGTGCCTCCAGTTGGCAGGGTCAGCTGCAACTCAGTCTGGGATTTGAATCCTCAAAGTGAGAAGCAAACCTGATCCTACAGGGCCTTGTTAGAAAAGATAGCCCAGGCCTCCAAGACCACGAGCCTTTTACATCTGTTCAGAATAAAGGCAAAGAGACAGTCAGCAAAGGGTGAGGTCTGACGTGCTTTTAAGTGGAGTTTTGTTTGTCCTAAACCTCTTCTCTGGGGTGAATTTTATTGCCAGACATTATCAGATTCAGTGGTTTGGCTCAGATTTTTGCTCCAGATTCTTTTGTCCTGTTGACTTTTGGATCAACTCTGCACTGGCTCAGTTCTGGAAGTTGCTTTACCCATATTAATGTTTAATTTAAACAAGTATTAAATCATAAGTCTAACATGGAAATGTTTTAGTCTCTGGACAGTTCCCTTCCTTGCTGCTTTCAAGCTGTACATGAATACAGCTTCACTTGGCAGGATTTCTTCTGTTTGGTGCTAGTCTCATGATACTTCGTTATTACTGCTGCTTTAACATAGTGGAAAACAATAATAAAATCCAACTATGGTATTGCAGGCCATACTATGGTTCCTGTGAGTTAAAATGGCCCTAGGTGGGGGGACAGAATCCTGAAACTCTTTTATTTCACACTATATCCATGCAGTCTCGACAGAGTGTTTTGGGGCTGGGAACTTGGTGGATCTAGAGAGTCTTTGAGGAAGGAAAATATCTCTTACCGTTGTCATTTGCCTCTTTACAACCCATCAGTCATGGTCTGGGAATGAGATACCAATTCCAATAGGAATTGGAGATAAGACAGCCATTAGGTGTATCGGGACAGTTATCCCTATGAAGAGTAACTTTCTATGTTGGCATCTACTTTGTGCAGATTTCCTAAGGAATCTAGTGATAGAGTTGCTGTTGTGCCTACTGCCCTGTTACCCTCAAGATCTCAAAGAGAGGTTTCTATAAAGGCTTAATAACCTGTATAGGATGGGCCTACCCTCTCCTTTTCTGATACTACTTCATCTCACATCCTCCCTTTGTCTATACCACGCTTTAGTATAAGGTGGAGTTAAACAGTATCTTGTCAAAGTCCTGGGTGGCTCTCTGTAATGATAGAATCCTAGAATATTTCAATATTCAGTGAGAATAGAAACAGTTGCAGTTATCAGACAAAAGATATTGGTTAAAAATAATTCTTGCACTGAGTTGTGACTGTCCCCTCCATACCCCTGAAGATTCAGACTGTTGTTTTTCATGTGGCATAACCTCTGCATGGTCCCAGTCTGTAAAGATTGCCTATGAACACCTTACACACTGTGCACACTGTACTTGAACTTGCACTCTCCACCATGTGCATGTAGCAGCCCACCTGCATGGATTTGGCCTTCTCCTTGTTTCCTGCTTCTCCTGCCATGGCAGGACAGTGGAAATAGGTGCTAAGCCCTTTCCAAATGTCTGCATTTAATCTATATTTGTCTATGAAAAAGTCTTTTAGAGAAATAATAGCTTATTTTCAGCACACCCATCAGCAAACAACCCTTGATTTGAGGCAAATGACAAAGGTGATGGACATCTAATGATGATGGAAACCTAATGATGATGGGTCAGCTTCTGCCTGGCAGTTTTAGATTCCCTGCCTTTGCTCCTGCAGGTGAGAGTGCTATCAATTTGCACTGTTTCAACTCATTCTCCCGCTGTATCTCCACTGGAACATGTGTTGAAGGAACTGCTGTCGTGCTCACCGAGGGAAAAGCAAAGCAGTCTGAGAAGCAGTCTGAGAGTCAGGAAAGGAGATCCACACATGATTATCTAGCTTTTCTGTATCATTCTAAAGCCTCAGCAGAAAACTCTGCCTTTGCAGAAAGCCATCTTTCCTTGCAGCTGAGTGAGTTCTCTAGACCTTTGCACTTGGCCCCATACAGCATGCCCTGCCTGCACATTCACATCTTTGGCAGAACCTTAGATAATGCCATGTAAAGAACATGAAACCCTTCAAGCCATAGGTGACTGAGGCTGCTGACCAGCTTCTGGGGTAGAAATGCAGTACAGGTGATTAATATCGGCCTTGTTTAGATCAACTGGGGGACAATCAAAGTGCTGCCCCTCTTAGCATTCTCTGGAGCAATAAGCTTGCTGCTCAGGGCCCGAAGATGATGAAGCTATCTGGGTTCACCAAATCCTCTTCATCACCATTCAGTGATGGGTGGTTATGTTCATGGTTTTCAATAAGCTTGCCACTTACAGTGTCATTTTCTCAAGGCATTTTATAAATATAATGCTTAAAGTACATTGCTTAGCACTGAAGTACTCTTATCTAGGTTGATGTTAAGCAGAACAACTCAAACAGCACTGGTAGAGCTGTAAGGGTGATGGATATCTGACTGCTACTGTTAAAGCAGTGCAGATAAGGACATTGTGCTGAGATTGGAATTTGCCTACAACTCAGAACTGAACAGCTTTGTTTTATAGAAAGATTTCTGGGTCTTCAGGGAGCATGGGCGGTTTGGTCCTCATATTTATATCCCATGCTCTTCTGGCAGTACATGTGCCATAATATGCAATGGGATGTTTGCCTGTTGTTTAGTCAAATAAAAGTCACTTTCTGTGATGACTGGAAGGGTATTTTGGAGCCTGTCTGTTCCCTCCTGGCTTCTGCTGCTGCTTACTGGAGAGATCTCAGCCTGAGGGTAACTGGCATCTCTGCCCAGTTTCGTAAAATGGATCCAGAAGCCAGCAGCATGAGTAAGGGAGGATCCCATGTGACTGTGTAACCACTGCTTTCCATGGGAAGATATTTCTTGCATTAGAAAGTCCAGTGAGTGGGAAGGGAGAAATCTATAGCAGTAGTTTGGCTTGGGACTGTGGAAAAGATATGTGATGCAAGCTGAACTACTGGCCTCTGTAACCTTTACTTGGCATGGGAAAAGTATCCTTTCTTTCCAGCTTACAACTGTCAAAGACTGTGCAAATGCTTATCTACTAAAAGGTGCTATAGTTCTGAGTTCCCCTTTGTGATTTCTCTTTTATCAGATGCAAAAACTTGAAAACTTTGGCTTTGTCTGGTCTATGAATAAAAAGACTGCACAGAATCATTCCTCCAGCACAGTGCCCTAGAAAAAAGAGGAAATTCACTCAGTGAAGCAAAGGGGTGGTAAGTGGAGCTGTGCACATCATTCCTGGCTCCATCCAGCTTACTGAGATAGCTTGCCAACCTCACTCATCAATGGTAATGTATTCTGTTTTCCTCCCCATGACATGTGAAGTTTAAAATAATCGCAGCAGCAAACAGAATCTCTATTAACTGATTTTGGCTGGAAGTACATTTTCTGATTTCAAACAAAGTTTTTTTTGTGGAGGTTAAGATTGTTTTATGACACAACCTCATCTCCCTGCTTTTATGTGAATGCAGCTGGATTCAACAAAACAGGTGTGAGCCTTTACTATTCAAGTTTTAATCTATATTAAAATAATAAAGGTAATAGATATAAGGGAAAGTTTTCTCCCTTTCTGTAAAACAGATGCTATTAGATCTAGTTGAAACCTCAAGTTTCCATTCCACAAGAAACGCCAATATTTTAATTTCAGTTCTATTATGGAAAGAACAAAGAATGCTCTTCTGACTTTAGCTTTTTGGAGTATTAATATAATGCAATATAGAAGAAAAGATAATTGAGGATAAGAAGTTGTTGTGAAATAAAAAATTAGTCAAAGTAGTCAGACCAAAATATCATGAAAGTCAGTACTGTTATACAGAAAGTTTTCAATGTAGATGAAACAAAAATAAATGGAGTCAATATTTTCAGGCAGTTGTATATGCTTTAATTATAGTTGCATTATCATGTAGGTAGACAAAGATAAAATAAAAGTATGGCTTTTTTTTTTATTATGAAATCCAGATACTAGGTTAAAATGTCATTTGGTTTGCTCTTATGCAGTGTCAACATAGTTTAGTGAGAGTGGCATATATATACTTATATGTGTATGTGTGTGCATCTGGTACAATCCAACAAATAGGTGGATAAAAACTTTCCACAGTGATACATTTCCAGGATCAGTGTGAGATTTACAGAAAGAAGGTCTCCAGCTTTGAGGAAAAGATGATGGAGGAATAACCCACCTTTTGGCAGTGAGGGTATAACTAGGAGTGACCTGGGTACCTGGGCCCTGATGGGATGCACCCGTGAGTCCTGAGGAAGCTGGCAGAAGAAATGTTTAGGTCACTCTCCGTAATCTTTAAAACGTCCTGGAGAACAGGATAGAACCAAGATTTATCATGAGTAGTCACCATGAATTCATCAAGGGGAAGTCATGCTTGACCAATCTGATAGCTTTTTATGATGGCATAATTAGATGTATAGATGAGGGGAAGGCAGTGGATGCTGTCTACCTTGACTTCAGCAAAGCTTTTGACACTGTCTCCCATGGCACGCTCACAGCCAAGCTTAGTAAGTGTGGATTGTATCATTGGGTGGTGAGATGGATTGGGAACTGGCTGAAGGAATGAGCTCAGAGAGCAGTGGTCAATAGGGCAGAGTCTAGTTGGAGGTCTGTGGCTAGTGGTGGCCCCCAGGGTCCAGTAGTGGGTCCAGACCTATTCAATATATTCATCAATGACTTGGATGAAGGGATAGAATGTTCTCTCTACCAAGTTTGCTGATGATACAAAACCATGAGGAGTGGTTGACACACCAGAAGACTGTGCTGCCATTCCCTGTGATCTAGACAGGCTGGAGAGCTGGGCAGGGAAGAATCTAATGGAATTAAATAGCTTCAAGTGTAAAGTGCTGCATCTGGGAAGGAACAACCCCCATGTATCAATATATGTTATGGGTTGATCTGTTGGTGGGCTGCTCTGGGGAAAAGGACCTGGAAGTCCTAGTGGACAACAAGACGGCCATGAACCAACAGTGTGCCCTTGCAGCCAAGAAGTTCAATGGCATCCTGGGATGCATGAGGAAGAACATGGCCAGCAGATTGAGGGAAGTTATCCTCCCCTCTCTGCTCTGCACTGGTGAGGCCTCACCTGGAGTACTGTGTACAGTTCTGGGCTCTCTGGTTCAAGAAGGAAAAGGTACTACTGGAGAGGGTCCAGTGCAGGGCCACTAAGACGATTAAGGGCCCAGAGCAACTACCATGTGAGGAAAGGCTGAGATCTGGGTCTGTTCAGCTTGGAGAAGAGGAGGCTGAGGGGAGAACTTATCAATTCTTATAAATATCTAAAGGGTGGGTATCAAGAAGATGGGGCCAGGCTCTTAGTGATGTCCAGTGACAGGTTTAGGGTAAGTGGCCATAAACAGGAAAACAGGAGTTTCAACCTCAACATGAAGAAATACTACTTCACTGTGAGGGTGATGGAGCACTGGAACAGGCTTCCCAGGGAGGTGGTGGAATGTCTGTCTCTGGAGACTTTCAAAAGCTGTGTGGACTTGGTCCTGTTCTGGCAGAGGGGGTTGGACTAGATGATCTTTAAAGGTCCCTTTAAACCCCTACCATTCTGTGATTCTATGACCTAGAGGCAGCTGTTCTCCTCCTTAACATTGCCTACAGCTCCTCCTCATCTCTGCATACATATTTGTCTTTACCACTTGCTATTAGCCCTGAATTTAACTCACACTGTTTAGCCCACCCCATGTTTTAGGATCCTCAAACCCAGCCCATGCCTTCACAAGACCCACAGCTTTAATCTTTTTGCTATGAATACTCCATAATGGGCTTTTGGGCTTCTAATATAATAATAACAGTAGTAAAATGCTTACTTCTAGTGCAAAAAGCCTGCCCTGCTTCTACTCTTACCATTTAACCAATTGCAGTTTCTTATGTTATTTTATATTAATCTACCAATACAATGATTGCAAGAAGAAAATGAATATGAGTCTACCAAAACAAGAACTAAAATATTGACTGACATTCCCAAACTCAAGTGGATGTCAGGACCTTGTCTTCTTGTCAATATCTTTGTGATTACAGTTTTAGCACACATATTGGCAAATGTGCAGGTGGAAAATAAATCTAGCAGAATGCAGAGGCAATAAACTGTGAAAATGGAAAAGGGACAATGTGGTCTGGACTCCTGATGAGAGATCTGTGAGGCAGAAGAATAAACCATGATGGCAGATGTCTTATAGAGAATTGTAGAGGAATTTAGTTTGCAAGAGACCTAGAGATATCTAGCCATATATCCTGCACACTGGAGTTCTCCTCTGCACTGAGCACAGCCTTCTTCACATATTCTCTGTATCTTCTGAGAAGTTAGTATGCATGTATTACAGCTCCATCTGAGAGCAGCTATGCACTCCAGCTATGCAAATATCCCACCACATCCCTGTAATTGCAGTGTTGGCATAGCTTTGCAGCTGCACAGACCTCCAGGTCCTCCTATTTGTTTTCCAGCCAGTGTACTAGTGTGCAGGAGCTCCTCAGGATGTCCTCTGCTTCCTGGAAGTATAACAACCTCCCCTGGTGCCCTGTCTCCTGTGTGATTTTATTTCCAGCCACAGAAGAATGTACTTGGAAGTCTTCCTTAGTGGGTTAGGAAAGAAAGCCAGAGGAGCCAGGGTCAGGCAATGACACATGGAGCTTTTCCCTTATCAGGCATTCAAATTGGGCCCAAGGCAGCAGCAATCAGAGTTAATGTTAGTTTTTAATGGGCTTGTGATCTAAATCCACTCTTCCAACAGCACCACTTTTTGACATACTTATCAGTTGTCTCAGCAGAAAGGCCAGAGACTGTGAGGAAGACCAGAGGATCCCCTTGTGTACAGCACACCACTGATTCCAGAGGGAAATCACAGAAGTTGTTACTTAAATGGAGAGTTTATTTTTAATTCCTGCACTGGTTGTTCTCTGGCAAACTATGAAATTAATTAACCACTATGAGGAAACAAACAGCTCCTCAGATAACTTTCTGAAAGAATATCATTTTAACCTCAAAAGCTGCTGCTTTGAAGGTCTATATTTCTTTTGCTTTCTGTTCCTCAGATGTTTCCCATAAGAAAGAAATTAATATCCAGAAATCTGTATCTCCTCAAGCATATTAGAGACAAATTAAGTTCTGTCCTTCACCAGTTGTTACATGGATATGTATTATGGGATCTCTGTTAGTTTCCTAAAACTCCTACTAGGAATATAGAATATGAAAATCAAAGGTGAGGTAAGTACTAAGGTTAGAGATGCAACTTAGAAATCTAATTAGAGTAAATATTACCTACTGGTCAGGGGTTCAGGGGATGTTGGTTTTATTCCAGGCTATGCCAGTTACATCGTGTGCAAACATAGGCAGATATACTGTTTTTTCTATCTTGATTGCAAAATAAGGCAACAAAATATGTATTTATTTTTCTTTTTGATAATGTATAGCATAGGTCATTTCCAAACTGAGTTAGGACATGAATTCTGGAAAAATACAAATAATATATGTAGCAATATAATACAGTGCTGTTGTTAATCATACAGAGCTCCCACTTATTTCAGTGAGAATATTGACTCTGGAATCAGGTTGTCAAGTCCTAATTAGAGCTCAGTCAGCTGTCAGCCTTCTCTGATGAGTTCAGTACAGGGGACTCAAACTTCATCTCACCTTCCTTCTGCTGCTCACCTATATCAACACCCAACATTTCAGCTACCATGGGTAAGATTCTAAATTCCCTTGGGGTAAATTAAGGTGAAACGACACCAAACAACTAATCTATTTGCTAATTTTATTTGAACCAAGAAGCAATATATGTGGTATAGGAAAGCTTTGGTTTCTAATGCCTTTAAAAAGTGAAAGAGTTTGCAAAAGTAGAATAGAGAGGGAGAAGAAATGAGAGGTGGGGAAGGGGGGGGAGAGAGAGAGAGAGAGGGAGAGTAAGATATCACCACCCTTAAATCCAGAAATGTCTCATGAGGACGGTCCAGACCTTGAGTTCCTTGTTGGTGGGTGCACACTTATCATAGAATCATAAAATCATAAAATTGTCTGGTTGGAAGAGACATTTAAGATAATCGAGTCCAACCGTTCACCCTGCACTCCAGGGGTCCCTAAACCATGTCCCCCAGCACCACATCCACACGCTTTTTAAACACTTCCAGGGATGGGGACTCTACCACCTCCCTGGGCAGCCCATTCCAATGCCTAACCACCCTCTCTGTAAAGAAATTCTT
>JANHGL010009988.1:0-18496 GCA_024611195.1 Ceyx melanurus | reverse complement strand
AGGGGGCTTGGACTAGATGATCTTCTAGGTCCCTTCCAGCCCCTAATTTCTGTGATTCTGTGATTCTGTGATTCTGTAATTAATATCTTGATATAATACAGTTATATTAATATCACTGGGTTTTTTTGTTTGTCTTTAAGATGGTGTGATTGCCTCTGAAAATGTGGAGAGCAACAACCTGGATATGAAAGTTGCCCAGTCAGAATTGGAAATTGAAGAAAAAGAAACTGAGGAAGAATCCACAAAGGAATCCAGTAGCAACACTTTGAATGTATCACCTGATTATCCGAGAGGTTTGCTAATAAACTAAGAATATTCACTGTGCTAAAAGTGAAAATCTGTTGTATCTAAGTGCAGAAATTAAAAGCTATGAGTTAGTTTCAAACCTAGCTTTAAACTCACCTCTTCATCTTCAGCACATTGTTCCATTGACCGATAAGTTGAAAAATCAGACAGTAAATTTAATGGTTACAGAGTCTCCTAAGAGGGGAAAAAAAAAAAAGTGGTAGAATTTAATGTTTCCTGGCAGTACAGGGAATAATTATTGTTTTTAATAGTTTCAGAATTATCGTTTTTAATTGTTTAGAATTGTTTCACTCCTGATATTTTCATTTTGCCATGCTGAGCAGTAAAATTGGGAGTCACTGGAATGTGACTTGATCTTTTTGTCTCATTTTTTTATAAACGAATGTGTTCCGAGGTGGGAAATTTTGATGTGTGTCAGCACTAAAAACCAAATGGAAATGTATGGATCTTACTGAAGAGCTATTGTTGGCAATAGTTTTGCAGTCATTCTTTGTATGGGGAAAGTTAAAATGCAAACAAGTCTTCTGATTGGTGCTATAGCCATTCTCTAATAGTGTGAGATTTGAAATGAGGCATAGAAAAATAGCAACAGACTGATTTTTTTTCACTAAGAATGTTTAACTTGTAACTGTCTCTACTTTTTAGAGAAACATATTTCAATTCAGAGACACTTTGCTGACCTAGAGAAACTAGCTAACCTGAAAGAAGGTGAGTTTACCACGGCAGTGTCCCACAACACAGAGCTTCATGTTACAGGTATTGATACTTTTACTTATATGTAGTGTGTAAAAAAACCAAACAACCCTATTTATAATTCTTGAAGATTAGAAGTTTCATTTAAAAATAGCTTTATGATTTGTTCCTCTGCTTATTGAATGTTGTCCTAGAGTAAGTTTAAGGTCTTAATGATTCCTTTCCAACTTTTTCCTCTGTGTTGTAGAGTTTCTCATGTTGGCAGCATGCATGGATCAGGAAAATGTTAACTCTAGCTATGCATCAGCAGCAGCTTAGTCTCATCTTTATTCTACTTCAAGAGCCACAGTAACAGCAAATCTGGTGGTTGTCTTTGTAATGTTTAAGTATCAGCTTAAATAACTGTGTCTTCTGGTTTGGATGTTTTCTTCTTTTTTCCCTACTCAGTTCCTTTCTGATGCAGAAGTATATTGGAGGATTGCTTTAAGTCTGCAAAGATTTTTATTACGGCTTTATGTTTTTTCTCTGATGTTTATGTATTTGGTGCTGCTAGTGGTAACCCTTGTTTCTGAAATTAGCTTTTATTCACAGATCAGGTAAGGCACCAGGGGCCATGTAGACTCTGCATCATAGGGCCTTTGTGCCTTGGTCAGAGTGGACACTGAAGGAAATAATACCCTACCTCTGTGTCTGTTTAATTTTAATGTTTGTTATGCAAAAACTTCTACAGAGAGTTTGTTCTAATTCTTTATAAGTGTCTCAGAAGTTTGGTGCTTGTAGATGTTGCTGAGCTGCATTTTATGTAGATCCATGGTGATGATAAGAAACTCCTGATTCCCTTTCCTGTTCTCAGTAGTATTTTTTTTCTTCTGCCATGTGTGTTAATGGATTGACTTGTCTTTATTTCCATTGCCTTGTGTATCTGATACTCAGTACATTATCAGTCAATGAAAAGGGCTGATTGACATTAGAGAGTGCTGGTGATTTCTTTGGTGAGCTGCAGGTGGCCTCTGTTGACACCAGTGTCATGGATATAGTAATCCACTCATCAAAAAAGTCACAAAAAATAAATTATTTTAATGTAGACTTAAGTTACCTGTTTTACAGCTTAAAAAGATAGGTACTTGTTTTATTGGCAAGATTCAGGAGGAAGAAAGGCAGATTCCTCTTGTAACCTCCTCACTTGGGCTTTCTTTGGAGCATTGCAAGTCTCTAGACTTCACCTATAAAATTCTGTTACTCTGCAGTACTCTTCAGGAGTTGAATTAGCCTCGTGTTGTTGGAGGAAAAAATAGTAGGAAACAAAAACTGAAGGTTGTAGAAGTTAATTATCCTTAAAGTACTGGTGGTTCTTGTGTATATGGAGTAGAAAAAGGCAGTCCATACATTTGAAGCCTGCATATGCTTGAAGGAGAACATACCCTGGGGAATTTAACTCCCATGGATATACCTTCATTCTTTCTTCCCATCTCTAGGAACAGGAGTGGTAACCGTGGTTCATCTGTTTCTTATACTTGTTCACTGGCATTTGCAGATGAAAAGAAGCCCTGTCCATTGTGTTCTGAGGAGAAGTACAAAGCTTGCTATAGCCATAAACTCCATCGACACCTTCTGAACTTCCACTGGAAAGTTTCTGTTGAATTTAAAGGTAATGGCAATCAGTAAATACTAGAAGAAACTGTGGATGTGTAGAACATAGTTCTGTATTTCATCTTGTTAAATCCCTCTGACTTAAGCATCTTGCTGCCAGCTCTGAATTAGAACATGTTTTAATATTATTAATTCTGACCTGGGATGTAAAATGTAAATAGAAAATAGCTCTCTAGTCCTCCAAAAAGGCTCATCTCCCCAGTGTGCAAAGCTAATTGATGCACAGAGATGAGATTACTTACTTTGCTTCTGGAGGAATAGGTGCTGGGTGGTAAAACACCCAGCCAGCCCCCAGCCCCTGTGAGCTCAAACAGCAACAGATTATCTACAGTACAAATAACAAAGGAATTACGTGCAGTGTATTACATGACCTTACATGGCATCAATCTTTGTATGTGTGTTCCATTGATTACCTAATTCACTGTATTATTACATAATTATTTCTACTAAGATGGTCCTACATGTACATTTAAATTCTCCTCTGAGATGTGTGGGGCTTAGTATTAAAATCACCACAGGTTATGTTGGGGACACCACATATTCTGATCTTCATTCCAGTTTGCTGTGCTTTATGTAAAAGATCCAGAACAAAGCATTAGCTACAAAGGTTGACAGAATTTTCCTGTTTTTAGATGTTGCTCTTAAGTCCTGTGTCTTGTTTCTGGTTATTTTAACCTTTGAGGTCTTTCTGTCCTTTGGTCTCATGGCCCTTCCAGTCTTGTTACCCTGATTTCAGGCCATTTCATTATATGCTTATTCAGCCTGAAAGTTTTTAACTCCATCCTTGTGACATGAGCTCTGTATTCTTGTATGTGCCAAAATAGTTTGAGTTGTGCATATTTTGATTTGAAAAAACCACAAATGCTGGGCATGTTGTGAAAACTACTATGCAACTTAAATATGTATGTAATGAAAATAACTTTTATTAAAGTTTTGGTTACATAGTTAATAATCAGACACGTGCAAATGGCCATTTTTGGCTCCTCAAAGATTTCATGGTTTCAGTCACATACTTATTATGTATCAGTATTTAGTAGCCTTACCTGTTGGTTTGGGTTTTTTTGTTTGGTTTTGGGGTTTTGTTGGTTGGTTTGTTTATTTAACAAGCTCTGTAACATGCTTGTAACATGTATTAAAATCCCTGCAAGCAGGAAAAGCAAGTGAGCAGTCTGTGTTCTTTAAAGAACTAGGTGCATGGGTCTGTGGGAAATAAAATTATTAATGAGAAGATGGACAAGTTTCTTTCAACTGTGGACCATAGATTTTATTGGAGTCTTTGTGTAAGTCTTACAGCCAAGCAATATATATAAAATATATAATTAACTGATAAATTTCAGTGAGCAGAGGGTGAAGGTGCCAAATAATTGGTGCTGTTCTCTCATTGCTGTCTCATGGCAGTGTCTGGGAATCTTAGCTGAGACCATGTAGTACAAGACACAGGTTTTGTTGACTTTCTGTCCTGTGAAGTGACAAGAATTTCTTTTTCCAGGGTACAGAATGTGCATCTGTTACTTACCTTGTCATCCAGTAAAGCCAAACCTCGTTGGAGACCAGGTAAAACCCTGAATCCAGCAACCTTTGTTACTCTGCAAAGTGGGAGAAATGGGTGATTTGGGGAAACTTTTGTAATCTTAGTCACAAAATACTCCTTGCTGTGTGTTGTGTGATTGGTCCAGTGTGTTAAGTGTTGCATAAGCCTCAGGTAGCTGGAATATTGACCTCTCTCCTATTTTGGTGTGTAGCTGCCTAGATCCTGTAAAACACTGTCACAGTTTGGAGTAAAGAGCAGTTTTGTGTGGAAGAGGTGAAAGGTTCCTTAGGCCAGTTCCTTCCTGGACCATGAGGAGTATTGGCAGAGTGAGCTGGTTGTGGTGCTGTGCTGGCTCTGTCCTGTCATTATTCACAGTCCCTGTAGATTCAAAATCTTTTGTAAGTGCTGGAGATAACAGACAGGAGGTTTCTTCATGTGCCTGTGTGCAGGTACAGCTCTGCTTTGACCATCTTTGTGTTCTGAAACTGCACATGTTGTATTTTACAGACGTCTTCAAAGATGGGAGCCCATTACCACTGTATTATCTGTTCAGCAACCATCACACGGAGAACTGACATGATAAGTCATATGAATCGTCACGTGAACAAAGGAGAAACTGAATCAAGGTTCATTGCAGGTAGGTTCTTAACTATGTGAGACATTCAGTCTTTTTATACTGTGGAGCATGTGCAATAACTGATACGTGAGAGTAAAATTCCACCACAGATTTAGCTTTTTAATCAAATAGCAGATATATTTCAGAAAGGTTTTTTTCCTCAGTGTTGTGATTTAGTCTCCACATTGACCAGTTACTCTGTTTTTATGCTAAATAATGCTCCCTTCACACTTAGTTTCATGTTGTAAATACAGGCTTCTGGAGGGGACATGGCATCCAGAAAACAAAATCTGTGCAGAGAATTCCATGCCTCTGCATTTCATCACCTTTCGATGTAAAACAGTCTAGAGAACTCTTCCTGTGATATCAAAATCCTTTGCTTTTGAACCAGCTTGGGTTCAGAAAACAAAGTGATGTTTTCTCAGTTCCAGAGAAGCCATGGAGGTGTGTTGTTGTGTGAGGGGTTTGTCTGCAGGGTGCCTGGGGAAGGCCACTCCCCTCCCTCCCTTGGGCCGTGGTTGACGGGGGTCGCGGGGTGTGAAGGACAAGGCCCCTTCAATAACTATTCACTTGGTGCAGAGCCCTGGCTAAGCCTCTGAAATGCATGGAATTCACCTCAAACTCACACAGATTAAAGCACCAATACAATTTGTTAAGCAAGATTAATTGTTTGGTTCATTAGCAAAATATAGTAAATCAAGTTAGTTGATGTTTGATTGATGGCACAGTCACTACATTACTTGCTGCAGAGCAGTTGATTAGAGAGGAGTGAGTAGGGCTCTAACACAGAGATGCCCAAGTGTGTTTGCAGCTAAAAGCAACATGATTATAATATGAATACATTTGTATGTGACTAAAGAAAGCAATGTGATGATAATATTTGTGCTAATGAACCTATAAGCAGTAGGATGGTTTTGGACTGAGAGAAACTATTTTCATGAAGATTGTGAATGGAAAAGGAGGAAGGGAATACGGGTAGCTCACCTGTTGGATACCAAGGTTTTATATTAGATCCCCTTGCTTTCTAAACTCCTTCTGAGAGGAGCCCAGGTACAGACAAATCCAATCTTAAAGCTGGACAACAGTTTATCTAAGATACAGGGAAAGGAATAGAAATGAGGTATTGAAGTTTGTGAAAGTGCTCAGTATAACACAGTGATAGCAGCAGTTCATTAACACTGATATGTCAGTGCTAACTCAAAGAAAAAAAATAAAGACAAAAAACCCAAGGATAAATGAAATAATTTCTGTAAGACATAACAAAAGCAAATCAAACATGCACGCAGAGAGCTGTCTATATGTGTATATAGAGAGATTAACCTATGATTAAGATGGTATAATTCTGCAGAATAGAACTAAGTTTGTCAGCATGTAATCTCTGGAATCTTTCATAAAAACCCTGTAGCTCATAAATACTTGCATCTCCCTTCACCAGTCTACAGACAGAGAGTCTTCATCGGTCTTTGCAGGTGGGTGGTAAATCTACCTCATCAGCTTTACATCTCAGGGGGAGATGTAAACCTTGGGTCTGCTGAGGTCCCAGAGAGCTCCAATGGGCCTCACTTAAGATCAATATTTATACTGTCATGAGATGATTGACATTGGTCAGGACTAGGCTGATACTTTTCCACTGTGGCCATTAACCTTGCCAGGAGCTCGTCTTTTTCACCATGGGGCTGTGGTCTCTCCTTGGCCCCTCCATTCAGTGTATTCAGGAGTGATGTATATAGCTGGGAGAGTCCCATTCCATCTCGCTGACTCATTCTCCAGGTGTTACAGGGAAATTGTTTTGGTTCCTTCTAGTGGTGGCACAGGATCAAAATGCATCAGATACCAGAAATTGCTTTGATTCCAGGAGGCTGCACCCAGGCATGAGGTGTACCAGGCACCAGAACCTTCCAAGCTTCCAATTCTCCTGTGCTCACCAGACCTCAGCAGTACCAAAGGACAATGGCACAGGTTTCATAACATAGTCTAGGAGCATTTTGTAATGAGGCCCAGGAGTCAGCCTCTTTGCAGAGGGACCCAGGGCTGAGGGGTGTCTGGACCACCAGAGTGACTAAGGTTTACTTGTGTGTAACCACCTGAGTCAGCGCTTGCCTGCCAATGACTTTCACTGAGACAGATTTGCAGAGTTGCAGGTGTTGTGTCTGTTGTCTTAATAAATTACTGAGAAGTTCAGAATTGCTGTTGATAAATGACTTACTGTAAAAATCAGAAAGTTTGCTGTTGACTCATCCAGACAGAATTTTCTTCCTCAAAAACAGGATTCTAACTTGAGGGGGGACTGAGAGTCATCTCTTGTGTGCTGATTGTCTCCTAGCAGGCCAATGATGCTCTCAGTTAGGAGGGGTGGGACTTGCTACAGGTGTGGACTCTGGTTTTGTTGGTACAACCTCTGTCTGCAAGACAGTCCCCCCCATCCCAGCAATCACAGTGATTAGGCAGAGACATAAAACTTCCAAACTACCAGGTTAGAAGACTTCTAACATCTGAGCTGTGCCTTGGCCAGATAAATAATATGCTGCTCCTCCCACCCCCTCACTGTCAGGTAAATTGCCTTTCTGCATTCCCATCAGAGGCTGGTACAAAATAAGCACATGAACTGGGCAGTGTTCCTGCCACCTGCCAAGCTGGGCAGTTTTCCCACAAGGTGTCAGTAGTTCTTTGGCAAATGACAATCCTGCCTGACTTGCTCTACAGTTCAGCTTTTGTTCTAAACTTGGATGAAACTAGATTGAGAACACTTAAGATAAATGGAATGCCAAATCTTGGAATGTTACTTTGATTTAATTTATTTTTGCAAGTTGTCAATGGCTGTTAAGTAAAAGCAAGTAACTGATCAGCTGGTGTGTAGAAATCAGGGTGTTTTGTGACAGCCCAGACTGTTACTGTTAAAAATTAGCCTGATTTCTTTGTCTCTCTGTAGATGTATGGATGCTGTCTAGATACAATAAAGATGACCTGGGAGCTATGAGATTCACACTAAATTCTGCTACCAATATGGAATTTAGGAATAGAGGACTAGTGCCTGGGTAGCACCTGGTGTCAGAGAAGCAATAGTACAGAACTGGAGAATCAGAGTGGTTTGGATTGAAGGGACCTTTCAAGGTCATCCAACTCCCCTGCAGGGACATCTGCAACTAGAGCAGGTTGCTCAGAGCACCAGCCAACCTCACCTGGAATGGTTCCAGGGATGTGCATCAACCACCCCTCTGGGCACCCTCACAGCCTGCAGCCTCTGCCCTGGCCCACACTCTGCCCAGCCAGCACCGGGTTCTGGTTTAATGACAAGTGCAGAGGGCTGGGCCAATCTGCCATTTCTCATCTCACCCACCTGAGCAGGGAGTTGAGATAACCTGGTACCTTCCTGTCCTGGGTATAAGCTACAGGGAGCTGGGATGAGACACCTCCAAGCTGTGCCTGAAACCTCTAATTGCCTAGGAAATGTACCCAAAACTTCCCTTCTGAAAGGTGCCAAGATCACCTGCCAAGAATTATGGCCACAGTGCTGACCAAAGTCAATCATCTTCTGATCCTGTAAATACTGCTCCAGAGTGAGACCTCTTGGAGCTCCCTGGGATCACAGCAGCTGAGTTGTTATCTTTCCTGGAGTTGGGGCCTCTGAACACTTCATGAAGCTGTTTGGTAACTTAGAGAGGTTAGATGAAGGATATTGAGGGATTTTTGCAGTTCACTGAGACACATTCAGGACTGTGCTAATAGGGTTGTAATTAGTTAGCAGCATTAGTTATGTTTGAACATGTAAAATGAATGTGCTAAGCCTCAGGCTCAGGGGCTCTTTTCTTAACTGTGAGAGGATACACAGGAGCCCAACTTGAGAAACCAATCTGATGTTTTATGGGATGAAAATTGGTGGAGCTTGATTGTTACCTGCCACTCTTGGGACCAGAAGATGAATCGTTGCCTGCTTGTTTTCCTTCCATGTACCTGTTAACTGATCTTGTTGGATCACAGCATAACCCAGATCTCTGACTATTTGGGAGCAAATTTTCAGTCTCACTTGCCAAATGTGCCAATCTTAGTTTCATTTCTCACTCTTCCCTTCCCCCACAATTACTTTTAGTTCCTGCTCCCAAGTATTCCCATGAAGTGCTGAAGGAGTCGGCCACAGATGTGCAGGTTCTTCCCAACTACTCCACACCTCAGAAAACAGATTCCTACTTTAATCCTAAAATGAAACTCAACAGGTAAGAAGAGAAGAGGGAGTGGGAGGATTCACCAATAGGATTGTGAGTTTGTACTGAAAACTACTTACTGTTTTGAAAAGCAAACACTGAAAAAAATTTATTCAGAGGCCAGGAGAAATAATTAACTGTCAGAAAACTTTTTAACAAATAATACTGAAATCCAAGGGCACTCTGTGGCAAATATTGTCATTTCTGAAGCAATTATTTTTCTGTAGTTTATGAGAAGAATGGGATTTGAAAGTAAAACATTTGAAAGCTATCTGCTTTGTAGGCAATTCAGATGATTTTGTGTGAATCTCCAGAAGCTACTGTGGACAATCACTGCTCTCTCCTGATGCAAGAGCAACGTGCCTTTACTTTCTGGTTTTCACTGTCTAGCCCTTTGTCTCTAGGGACTCAAGACTCTCCTAAGTGTCTTCTCATGATTTGCATTAAAAAAGATGAGGAAGAAACATAATCTCTTTTCAGTAACAGTCATAAACTGCATCTGCAGCACCACTGAAAGGTGTGAGCATTGACACCTCTGAAGGCCACTGCAGCTAAGGGTGTGGCCACCTCTAAGGATAAAGCCTGTTCCTCTGCACAGTGGAGTGTCACTGCTCTGCAGGAATTGCTGACACCTTTAAGCACAGAAACATTAGCAGGGTAGTACTGGACTGTACTTGGAAAGGAAGAAACCCACCATTTACTTTTGAATTGTACTCTCCACTTTTGCCAGTGTTGGAGTAACTAAGAAGTTGATTCAGGATCTTGCTTATGAATATCCTGCTGTAAAGTTTAACTTCTATAGGTAGTTGAGGGTTATGTTTTACAATTTTTCCATGTAAAAGATATAAGCATAAATGTTGTAGTATTATGTTCAAGGAAAATAAAGAAGGAAAGCTACTTGCTCAACTTGCTTATAATGACTGTTGTCTTTTCAAGGCAACTGATCTTCTGTGCACTGGCTGTTCTAACTAAGGAACGGGAGCCCATAGAATGTTTGGATGCTTTTGGTGCCACTGGTAAGTCAATTTCTTTAATCTTTTGGATAATACTCAGTAGTTGGAAGCTGCAGAAAGTAGCAGTAACTGACATCTCATATTCAAAAAATACTGTGGGGCTACACAATAATTTTCTTCCTTGGGCAGGAAGAAGCTTCCATGCAAAAAACCCCAGCCATCAAGAGCCTGGTATTAGACCCTTTAAAAAGACTAACTAATATTAAGCCAAAGCAATCTCCCTAAGATAGTTGCCTAAGTCCATGAAATTTTGACTTCCTAAACCTGCATTCAAGATCACAGATCTCTTGTGACTGTATGGAATTTTGCTGTAAAAATCAACCTATGGTTTAAAAATGGTGATGAAGCCAAGATTCTTCATCAGCATCATTCTCTTAATTGGATACAAAAGTTCTGAACATGAACTAAATGCAAAGTAGTTGCTTCAGTGTCTGTTAACAGCCTGCTATACCAGAGTGCTCAAACAAGCCAAGGGGTTTTCCTGCAGGTTGTTTGCTGGAGAAATCACAGGTCTTTCTGTCTGTAGCCCTAATTATCATACAAGAAGGTGCCAAATAGACTGTCCCTTTAGATTGTCCTTTTACATGTCCCATTGTCACTGTGCTTTGGCAGAAAGTCACCAGCACATTTTTGCGGGAATGTGAGAAAAATTGCATCACACACTCTTACAATTTAAAAATACTATTATTTTTCTCCCCAAGTTCAGCAGCCCAGCAGCCAAATCCTTATTCTGTCAGAGCTCCAATTCTATCTTTCTGTAGGTATCATGGGATTACAGTGGGCAAAGCACCTCAGAAGTTCTGTGAGAGTTACAATTAATGATTGTAATGAAAACTCCGTGGCAATGATTCGAGAAAACTGCCATTTAAACAAAATGAAGGTGAAACTGAACACTAAGGAAGATGATGGAGATGAACCAATGGGAGATGGAGAAGAAAATACTGACACAATTGAAGTGACAAAAATGGATGCCAACGTTATCATGCATTTGAGATCATTTGATTTCATGTAAGTGGTGAAGGTTTCTGTTCATAATCTTCTGGTTTGATACTGATACATCCCATCTCCCTGTATACGATTGCTTAGGGAAGTTGGACCTAAAGAATCAACCAAGTTATGTGGTGTTTTTCATGTAATTGTGTTATCCCAGAAATGCTGTGGGAACAGAACTTTTGGTCTTGAACATTTTAGAAATCACTGGAAAAATACTAAGCCCTTCTGACATCCAGAATGGACTCTAATGAAAAATTGAAGCCAAACTTTTTATAACTCATTGTCTGTTTGATAAAATGTAAAATTAGCCTTTTTTTTAGAAAACAAGCACCTTTTAGTTAGTTAAAAAATCATACCTTCACATATTGTTGTGTAGGATTTTATTACAGCTCGTTTTAATCGAGTTTGCAGCATATTAATTTTAAATTAGGACTAATTCTTCCCACTTAAGTTTCGACTGTATGCATTTATAAACCTATAGTGATGTTAAAATACAAGCAATTAGAGAGATTTCTTTTGTATCAATTAACAGCCAGATCAAAGCAGCAGCTATTCAGTGTGAAAATTAGGCTAATTATTTAGCGTATAAACTGGAATGCATATACTTGAAGCTGTATTTTTTTTTTGTTTGTTTTACAAGTTTCTCTTTGTTGTGAGGATGGAAGGTTAGCATCAGGCCAATATTGCAAGAACTTGAATTAGTCAGTGGGTCAGGATGACAAGTCCTCAGTGGCTTTGCAGTGATGGGTATTTTCCAGCACAGCCTCTTGCAGTTTGACACTTGAGTATTCCAGGAGAGGTCTGCTGTAAGTTTTAGTGCCATTTCCACCTTTAGTTTTAAATATGACCAGAGATGAAGATTATAAAATACTAATTTTTCTCCATTTAAAGCTAAATTCTTGAACATTTATACTCAGTGCTGCTTCCTTTCTCTTCAGCCATTTGGACCCTTTTGGAACTACTGTGAATTACCTGGATTCTGCCTTCAGAAACGTGAGGAACCTGGGAATTGTGTCACTGACATCCACAGATGTCAGCTCCCTGTATGCCAAGGCTCAGCACGTGGCCCTGCGCCACTACGGCTGCAACATTGTCAGAACAGAGTACTACAAGGAGCTGGCAGCCAGAGCAGTGATTGCTGCTGTGACCAGGTACTGCAAAATCAGCTCACTGGGGGAAAAAACCTCCCTAGGAAATGATTGATGAGTTCAGCAGCAGTCCTGAGGGGTTTGCTTTAGGTTGGATGTGCTCCCTTTCCAGGATTCCCTAATGGGAAAAGTGACGTTTCCTGGTGTTAAATTAATGTTTCATCATTGATGTGCCCTGGGGTGGGTGGGATAATGTAAATTTTAAACTAAAAGGCTGAACAAGGTAAAAAATGTGTAAATAGAGTGGAGGTGTGGGATGGTGGGGTGAGATGGTAAAGAGAAAAAGCAATTCCCAGCCCTGCCTCTCTGCAAACTCTCATTCCTCTGTCAGTTCTGGCATTTTAGTGCTGCATAGGACTTTGTAAATGATCACTAAGCTGCTTGACTGGATGCTGAGCACTGCAGCTGGACTTGCTTCTGTGGAAACTGGTGTTTGCTTCACATCCTCATCCTTGAGGTTAGAAAGAGATCTGTAATTACTGACTTGGGCAATCAGTCACTTGCAGATGAACATTCTCAGTGAATGCAGCCTGTTCAATGAATGAAGACCTAAAACTTGATCCCTAAAAAGTCTTTCCCCTAAAAGGGGAAAAAAAATCTAGGCAAGAGGATGGGACATTCTATCAGGGAATAGAGGGAATAAAGCATGCAGAGGTCTTCAGAATGCCAGAGCAGAACTAGTGGCCTGTATGTGTTTAGCTTTTAATTTCTCTGTGGTTCAGATGCCCATGGCAGTCTCTGCAGGTTTCAGCACAAGGTGGCTCTGTGTTTGTTTCCCCCAGAGCTGCAGCTCGCTGTAACAAAGGCATCGAGGTGCTCCTGGCAGTAGCTCTGGAACACTTTGTGTTGGTGGTGGTCAGAGTTCTGAGGGGACCATCCCCTGCAGATGATTCAGCAAGAAAGATCCGATACCTCATCCACTGCCAGTGGTGTGAAGAGAGGATTTTCCAGAAAGAGGGCAATATGGTAGAAGGTAAATTCTTTTTAAGTGCTTTTCTTTTGCACTTTCTAGGTCTGTTTCCTCTATCTCTGTTTTGTGCTTATTTAGGCCTTAGTTATATTTACATTCCTTTACTAAAGTAACAATTGCCTTTGATATGATAATGGCTGTACTGTGTGAGGTGGAGAAGGTCCTGTGTGAGGTGGAGAAGGTCCTGTGCTTTGTTAATGGGATAGGTAAGTTGGCTGCATCGATTTTGCTGGAAATACACTGGATTTGTTTTCAGGGAATACTTCAATTGCCTGTAGTTGCTAGGGCAGTTTTCCTGATATGTCCATGGATCTGCCTAACACTTGGTGGTAAATGGAGGCAGCCTCTGGATTAAAACCCAGCTGTTTGTGAACTGCCTTTACATGATTCTGCAGAGGCAGGAGACAGAAGTGAAGGCAGGAGGTAGCCACAAGCCACATGATCATTTGAATGACTATAAAACCACTTTTCAAAGCTACAGGTTCTTGGCTAACTGCTCACTGGTGGTGGCTTTGCCCTGCTCAAAGCCAGGTGCATGAGTGTGCAGTGGGCTGGTTATTGATCTGATTTGTAAAATATTTTTACATTTTAAGAATAGGGACAAGTAACTGAAGTACAGTGTTATGGTAGAGATTCTAAATAGAAAATTGTTTACTTAATGCCTTAATTGCAAGCAAGCTGACTTGGGGTTTAGAAGAGGTTGTAGGTGGGCTGTATTTTGTAGATGTAATTGGCTGATGTCTGAAATGTTTGGTGTTGATATTTATAATTAACCTGAATGGCTACTTATCTAATTGAAGGAAGCCTAAAAATTGTTCCTTGAAGTCTGCCAATAAACATAGGAATTAATGTGGCTAACATTTATTTATTTATTTGTTTTCCCCCTTCAGTGTTTCAACAAATGATTAAAGATCCATTATCATCTACCACTAAATTCTCATAAGCACTGCTTGGCAGAAGTGTCACTCTCACTCTTCTGGTGTTGCTTTCCCTTCCAAATACCTCCTCTGAAGGAAGCCACATCTCTAGATCATCTCTCTCCAGTAAAATGGATTGATTGTGTCAAAACAACTGAAATCCTTTTTTTTTTCTTTTTTTTTTTTTTTCTCTTGTAGAAAACCCTTATCAGCAGCTGCCTTGTGACTGTCATGGCAGCATGCCTGGGAAGACAGCAGTAGTTCTTGGTCCTCTCTGGTGAGTGCAGAACTCCAGACAGAATTGGAGAATATTTCAGGTTGAAGTCCCTCTGGAGATCAGCTCTTCAGTCACAGAATTAAAACACCAGTCTGAGGGGGTTTTGGTACTACAGAAGGTGATTGAGCAATCAGGAGGAATTTAGGAAACAATTGAGTTTGGGTGCTCAATTTTGGCTTTTGTCCACAGAGTTCAAAACTGTTAATAAGCAATTTCCTGTGGATTTCACATTCAGAGCAACTTTTGTCATACATCCTGCACAGAACAAGGTGTCTCTGTCTTCCTTAGTTGCCAAATGTTGAGCAATAGCTGATTGCTTGATACTTGTGGTGATTTTATTTAGTAAATCCTTTGGTGTGCTTACAGTAGTAAATAATAGTGTGCTTGATATAAATACTTAACAAAAGGATTTTCTTGTTTCTAAGATTTTTAATTTCAAAGAAGCATTAAAAATGGCTGAGAATTGGCAGTCCCTTTCTTCTGGGGCTTAAATTACTTTTTCAACATAGTAAGTCAAGTCAATGGTGAAAGGAAAATTACCACTGTTGAGATCTTGATTTTTTTTTTTTTTAACATGAGACCAATATTCCTAAATTAAATCAGTGTCCCTAAGTTTAGAACACAGTCTGATGCAGCACTTCAATTTACAATATGATTGCTGATCAGTTTTGCAGGAGACTTTTGGAGCAATTTTTTTGCTTTTATTATGAAGTCTTCACTTTTCACTTCCATTTCATAGGTCTGGAGCTCTCTTCAACGCTGGATTTCTCAGGAGAATGCATTTTGAGTCTGTCCAGTATGGTCTGGATGAAGCTCAGTCTCTTTTGAAGACAGTAGTTTGTGAAGCTGAGTGCACAACTTCAAAACATTATTCTACCCACGCTCCCTGGGAGGACTCCAAACAAGGTCAGCGCAGTGGGAGAGTGTTCACAAAAAGGGACTGGCTTGGTGGTGACTGAGAGAGGTTCTGCTCCTGGGTAACTTCCTGCTAACAGCAGCATATACAGTAAAAGGTCAAGAAAATGTTGGTTTGAATGTGGTGTGTGACAGGTGCTAAAGCAAAACAAACATATTGCAGTGTCATAGTGTAGGCTCAGTTGGTAACTACACACAATGGAGCCATTTGCTCACTCTCCTTCCTTGGTGGAATGGGGAGGGGAAAATACAACAGAGCTTGAGAGTCAAGGAAGAGGACAGGGAGGACCAGTTACAGTCCCAGGAAAAAAACAGATCCTGCTTGGGGAAAAAAAATCCATTTAATTTCAACAACAACAATTCTAATTTACAAGGCAATTCGTAGTAGAATAATGAGGAATACATCCACATCTTTAAAAAAAAATAAACCACCTTCCCCTGACCATCCCTCCCTTCTTCCTGGACTAAGCTCCTGATTTTTATTTTGCCTTTTTTCTACTTTCTTCCCCCCAGCAGCAGAAGAGTATGGGGACTGGGGGCTGCAGTCAGTTCATCACACATTGTCTCTACTGCTCCTTCCTCCTCTCACTCTTTCCCTGCTCCAGTGTGGGAGACAATCCTCCACAAATGTCTCCATGAGTCCTTCCCACCAGCTGCAGTTCAGTACAATCCCCTTCATGTGGGTCCCTTCCATGGGGTATAGTCATCCCAGCAACAGACTGCTCTGGGGTGGGCTTCCCTTATGGCTGCCTTCTACTGCAGCATGGGGTCCACCATGAGCTGTAGGGGGTCAGCTTGATGGCTCACTATGGGCTGCAGGGGAATCTGCTCCAGGGCCTAGGGCACCTCCCCCCTCCTTCTTCACTGACCTGAAGCGTCCAGGGTTGTTTCTCTTGTGTACCAATTGTTTTCTCCACTCAGGCTTGCCCAGCAGGTTTTTCCCCTCTTGGAATGGTGGAATCGTTTGTGTTGGAAGGGACCTTTTATCTAGTCCAACCCCCCTGCAGGGAGCAGGGACATCTGCAACTAGAGCAGGTTGCTCAGAGCACCAGCCAACCTCACCTGGAATGGTTCCAGGGATGGGGCATCAAACACTCTGGTCAACCTGGGCCAGGGTCTCACCACTCTCAGCATCAAAAATTTCATCCTTCTCTGCAGTCTAAATCTCCCTCTTTTAGTTTAAAATCATGTCCTATCCCCACAGGATAAAAGTCTGTCCCCATCTTTCTGACAGGACCCTTGAAGTTCTGAAAGGCTACCAGGTGTCCCCAGAGCCTTCTCCAGACTGAACAAGCCCAACTCTCTCAGCCTTTCTTCATAGAATACTTCCAAAAATGTTACTGCAGAGGTGCTGATTGGCTCATCTTTGCCAGAAGCAGGTCCAGCTTGGAGCTGGGGGAGCTTTTAGAAGCTTCACACAGAAGCTACCTGTGAACCCTCCCTCCCCTGTCTCTATAGCCCTGTCACACAAACCCATCCTGAAACCAGCACCTTCCACGCAGGAGCTGGAAATACTGAGTGTCTGCTGGTTCTCTCGGGGGACTCCAGCTGTCCTGAGCCTCAGGGGTTGCAAATCAGTGTGCCAAGGGAGCTGCTTTCTGCACAGGAGTGCATGAAAGTGGATTTTTAATAGCCTCTCTAACTTCAAGTTTAGCAAGTAAAAGTTCCCCCTGTGAATGCTTTGACCTACACTTCTTTAGGCCAGAATGGGGTGTTACTTCTTTCTGTTGAAGGCTTTTTACCATGTTACTGCCTTGCAGGAGAATTAACTGTGACTTTTAATTGTATTCTAGAGGAGTGTGGCGTGTATATTAAAACTCCCAATACTTCTACAGAATCCTACTTGTTACAGGGTGAGTAAATCATTTTGGTGTAGCTCTAGAAGTTTTAAACTATAGTTTAAGTCCACCTAGTGTTCACCTATTTTTTAATTTAACAATGATTTAACAGCTCTTTGTTTATATTTAACAGTACTGGTACCTGAGATTGATTTCCTCATGGAATACTGATTTATCTTCATCATTTACTTTTACCTTTAAAATATTCACTGTGCTAAAAGCAGGATGCTAAATACTCCACTAAGCCTTCTTGATGCCACTTGTTATTACTGAAGATGGTGTGTTAATTAAACCCAGATTTGAAATCTGCAAAACTTTTAACTTTATAAAACCAGGCAGAAAGGTGTAGCGGCTATGTGGCTTTTTTTGTACTGACTGCTTTTGGTTTCACTGGTATTTTTTTGTGGTCTCTCTGAGTTTACACTGGCAGTTTTTGTGGTCTCGCTGAATATTCCCTGGTTTCACTGGCATTTCTTTTGTGGTCCAGGAAAAAGGAAATGTAATGAAGTGATTCGAAACACAAACAAGCGACAGAAAGCCGACAGCAGTAATGAGCACCCGGCCTTTTACTACAACGTCCACAGACACAGCATCAAAGGAATGAACATGCCAAAGTAAGGCTCTCAGTGCTGCTTTCTGGTGACAGCCGATCTGTAGCTTGTATTCAATCAGCCTTCTGAGCTCAATGTTTCGGGCTTTGCTTTGTTTTTTTCCCCAGGTTGAACAAGTTCTTAACCTATCTCTCGGAAGCCGGGTACCGAGTCAGCAGAACCCACTTTGACCCGATGGGAGTTCGCACGACGGCGCCGCTGGCGCAGTTCAAGACTGTTCTGCTGCAGCACAGCACCCCCACCTACGCCGTGGGGCAGGCGGAGGAGCCCGAGCTGCTGGAGGGCGGCGCAGCCCCGGCCAGAGACTGCGCCCCGCACCTGGCGGCCGAGGAGCGCGCGGCCCTCGCTCCCTAGAGCAGGAGAGGGCGGCTCTGCCACCGCCCCCGCTGCCAAGTAAGCCCTGCTCCTTCTTACCAAACCCGAGTTGGAAACGGTTTGAGTTGCCTGCTCTTTTAATTTGAAAAGACTTTTTAGAGTTGTGTAGAACTTGCCCCCACACGCTGGGATCGAGGCTAAGGTGCCGTTCCTGGGAGGTCTCCCAGACAGTTCCTTGCTTTTACACTCGCATCCACTGTCACACTGAGGAGTCGTGGCTGCTCCAGAGTCCTTTTCAGAGCCTTGTTGCTGGCACAGAATCTAGGAGGGTGGATGGGGTCATGAGTCTTAAAACAATGTGAGGTCAATAGAAGAATGGAGTATTCCTAAAACCTGACTGCTAACGGGCTGGAGAGAGGCTGTGTCAGCCCGTCAGCCTCACCTCCATCCCTGGAAAGGTAATGGAACAACTTGTCCTTGCTGCCATCTCTAAGCATCTGGAGG
>JANHGL010009987.1:37750-51755 GCA_024611195.1 Ceyx melanurus | reverse complement strand
GGCAGGGGGGTTGGACTAGATGATCTTCTAGGTCCCTTCCAACCCCTAATATCTATGAATCTATGAATCTATGAACTAACTGCAGTGTCTGAAATCAGCAGTGTGTTTTTCCAAACATGTCTGCTTCTGGCAGTGATAATACCCTATGTTTAGAGTTAGTACCAAAGGTTGGTGTGCAGACCAAGGCCACTGCTAGATCTTGGGTACTACATTGAGGGGTGCAGAAATGAAAGGCCACACCTGCAAGGAGGAACACATAGGATAGGTGACCTCAAATTCCACACCATGTATGTTATATTTGATACAAACTGAGGGATCTGGAGGGTCGAGCTTTCAACTCTGCTTCTTTTCTTCAATGGCCAGCATCCAAGAGGAACCCTGTTCATTCCGCCTTCGATCCTGATCTGTATGTTCCTGTATCCAGTACCAGAATCCAGCTCCTGAACAATGTTCCTGTCTGATGCTCAACCCAGTCTGGGACTTCTCCAGTGCCTGCTCCACATCATCAGTGGTGACAGTGACATAACTGCCATTGGGGAAGTTGGGTTCAATACTAGTTTTGTACTTATCTGTATATATTCCATTAATATTATTACTATTTTCATTAAAGCTGTCCTAGTTTCCTTCACTGTCTCTCTCCCTTATTCACTTTCTCTTACCCTTTGAGGAGGGAGGGAGCTTAACACAGAGCATCTGTTATGGGTCTAAGAGGCCACCTTGACCCTAAACCATGACAGAAATATTGAAGTTTGTACTTCAAGGAAATTCATCTACTCCATTCCAAACTTTCTTTGGGTCTAAAAACTATGTAAGACATTGGCCTGTTGGAATCAGGAGCCACTTGTCTAATGCATTTGTGACTTATTTAGAGGTTCTCTTTAGAATTCAAGCTTTATTATTAAGTAGAACACAGAAATAAATCACTTCACACTTTCTATAAAGATTTCCCAGTACCTAGCTTTGTTTCTTGAAAGGAACTAATTTGTGCCTTTGCCTTGGGCATGCCACATTATCTGGAGTAAGACTTGACAGAAGCCCACTTTCTTCACATGCACAGCAGCAGTATCTCACACATCTCATCACAGGGGGACTGGATCTGTGAAATAAATATGTGCTTGTTGCAAAACTTCTCTGACCATACTTAACTTTTACAACTGTGTCAGACTTGCTCCACAATCAACTCTTTTCCTGTCAGATGGACAAAGGGTATCAGGGAGCAGACAAGGACTTAAGCAACTTCTGTATCCTTTTTCATGTACTTCTGTCCAAGGTGTAGCAGCAACCTTACAAGACAGAAGATTCCTTCATACATCCCATACTGTGTCTCAGAAAACCAGGACATATTCTTTCAGTTGTCCCATGAACTGATATTCCATGTCTTTCACTACCAAAATTAGGCCTTGCAGTTTACCCTCAAGGTGAATCTGTGCCATGTCAGTGGAATTAACTAGATGATTTCAAAGCTCTTCCCAGTTCAGCCTGTTTTCCAAGACTGTTCACTGAATGGAGGATTTTCTTTTTTTTTTTTTACTAGCACAAATTTATCTTTTACAGCTTAATATGAGATTAAATTGTGTTACATATAGTACTGTTTGGTGCTGATAGTAGAAAATACAGGATCTTCCAAGCAAAATCAGAGCAGACTATATCCTGCTTCTGGCAATTCTCAGGTTTCAACAGAAAATTAAAACCAGCATAAAATTATATCATGCATCTGCTCTTTCACGTAATAACATGAGCTAGCTAGTGAAAGCTAGCTCTGTACCTGCCCAGACACCTAGCTTTCTGTTATTTCTCTTACTGTGTAAGACTGTAGCGATACATTTGTAGCATAACAAGTGCCTTTTTAGATTTCCCAAGCATGTGTGCATCTGCCAGTAAACATAGGGCAGCTCCTTTACTTGCATCTTTGCACAGTAATCTATTGTACAAATGTTTAAACATAACATGGCTACCTTTGCTGATAAATTCATGGAAGAAATCACCTGACTAAGGCCTGCTTCACACGTTTCTGCCCTACATTCTACCATACACTGGTGGTGGGATGGAGAAGATATCATATGGATTAAGTTAGTAACACTCATCCTCACATTTTCAGGGAATGATTCCCCTTAAATCACATCTCTTTGGACCCTGAGAGGCTTTCACACCTAGTCTTATTTCATGCTGGAACTTCCCAGGGACACATTAGTCGTGCTTCACAAATCACT
This sequence comes from Ceyx melanurus, assembly GCA_024611195.1. NCBI lineage: Eukaryota > Metazoa > Chordata > Aves > Coraciiformes > Alcedinidae > Ceyx > Ceyx melanurus. The sequence continues at coordinate 49,545 of JANHGL010009987.1, read as the reverse complement.
GTGTTTACCAGTGAATGAAACACCTTAAGCAAGCATTACTTATATCCTTGAAGGAGTCAGGAGCACTTTACACTTCTCTTGGTGGTGAGCTGAAGGGCCTATCTCCTTGAGGCTTCTACCATATGTTTTGTTCTTAAAGGAAGTATCTTAATAAGGCAGTCACAGAAGATTTTGATTAGCTTAAGGTTCCCATGATATCTCTATCTCATAGTATATATTTACTTGGAGGCATTTAAATTTCTTTCTTTTAACTGAAGTGTACTAATTAGAGAGCCTAATAATTTTTTTCAGCCAATTACTTTCTTACTTTGATTCACCAAAATTTTACCTCCTCTCTCCTGTTTAATATGTTATTACCTAATAAAGAAAAAATACATAAGCAGCAGGTGTCTCTCCTGTATAAAGATGGTGTTGCTTGATATCAAAGATCAGGTACATATAACTGTACTTAAGCAGTGTAAACTAATCTAACGCTCTGAAAAAAAAAATACTTTTATGAGTCAAAGGTTAAAACTTTTAATCCTGAAATGAAGAAATCAAGAATTTAAGTCTCAGAAACAATAGTCCTCTGCAGAAGACTTTGACAACTTATTTCACATTAGATAGATTACTACTATCTCAGTGGCCATATGTTTTTCAAAACATTTTCAAGAATTTCAGCTGCAATGTGGCAGGCCTTCAAAGAGCCAAGTTCTGGGAAAGCATCACCCAACCCAACTGCTGTCTTTACAATGTAGGTGGAAAAAAACACAGGTAACAATAACCACCACACATTCAAAGTAACGTCTCAGGTAATAATCCATCAGTTATGACAGAAACCAGGCTGAACCAAGTCTTATCATCTCCAGAAACACTGAAATTGGTAATGTTGCAAGGAAATTCATCAAAGAGCTCATTGTATTTGATTACTTTTTCTAGAATATCTGGCTCCTGAAGTCTGCAAAAGCAGTGCAGCTCAGTCGTGGTGCATAGTGACATAAGGCAATTTCATATCATCTTGTCTTAACAGGAGAACCCAGGATGTGTTGGACTACTTTTGCCAGTTTCTTCTAAACTTTCCAAGATGTCTGTGGAGAAAGAAGTTTTTTTCCCAAAGAGTGCAGACTGTATTCCTTAGTGTGACAAGGTATGTCTGCTGTCTGTTGTTGATACAAATTCCTACACAAGACTGCAAGATCTTTTAAGCCTCTGTTCTTGGAGGAGAAAGACAAATCCCTCAAGAGGGCAGTAAACCTCATCTGAAGACAAGCAATGTCTGAATCACAGAATCACAGAATGTCAGGGGTTGGAAGGGACCTTGAAAGATCATCTAGTCCAACTCCCCTTCCAGAGCAGGATCACCTAGAGCAGGTCACACAGAAACACGTCCAGGTGAGTGTTGAGTGTCTCAAGAGAAGGAGACTCCACATCCTCTCTGGGCAGCCTCTTCCACTGCTCCATCCCTCTCACCCTGAAAAAAGTTTCTCTTTATGTTTGCCCAAAATCTCCTATGCTCCAGCTTGTACCCATTGCCCCTTATCTTACCACTATATGTCACTGAGAAGAGCCTGACTCCATCCTCCTGACACTCACACTTTGCATATTTATAGACTTTAATAAGGTCACCCCTGAGTCTCCTTTTCTCCAGGCTAAAAAGTCCCAGCTCCCTCAGCCTCTTCTCACAGGGGAAATGCTTCACTGCCTTAATCATCTTAGTGGCTCTAAGATGCTTATCTGCTGACCATGTAGGCAGACCACCAGTGTACAACAGGTAGCTATGTTTTAGACAGCTAAACATTAAATTAATTTGACCTGCTTCCCATTGTGTATCCCCGTGACATAAGAGGGACAGAAGACCTGTTTCCATGTGAGTGTCCACACCGTGGATTCTGCATCCAGGCAAAGTCAACTTGAAGGAAGGCAATGATTCATCTATCTGGGGAAGACAGTGCTCACTCTCTTCTTTTGAAATTATGCTGTCTGTCCCTGAAGATAAGTATAGAAAAAATACTATAAAGACACCTCTGAGCTAAGAGGAATATCATCATCATGGTCTTGATGTTGTAAAGATGGGAAGAAAGGACAGACGTACAGGTCTGTCCTATTTACAGCTTCTCTTCATGCGAAGACTGGATGTTGCAGAAAGATATGAACTTACATGCAGCATAGCTTTCTGTCTACCCTTAAACATGTTCTTTGTCACCGTAACAAAAGCCACAGCTGTAAACAGTTTATGGTGCAATTGCTGAATCAACAGCCATCAGAATAAAAGTAAGATGAGGCCCGCCTTTGTTGCCTCAACAGCCTCACCTCTGCTACAAAAATGCTTTTTAACTAGCTGCAGACGGGCTTCTTCACAAGTGTTTCTAATTCAGCTAAACATCTTGATAGGAAATGTCATAAATTACATGTATGGAACTGTCAGTAGAGTTTTCAACAGACGTAACATGAGTTCATATTGAAATAAAATAAGAACCTTGGACAAATTTCTGAGCCTATAAATGTTCAACTTCACCTACAATCCCACTCTCAAAGACATTTGGGAAATCTTTGATGATCCCAGCTAAAGTGTGATTGGTGAAAAAGGGAGACTCATAAACTGTAATTTCCCTACACCTTGGACAGTAATCTTACTGCATTTTCCACAAGTGATTTCACTTACACATTTCAGAAGTGACAAAATGTATCACAAATGAACTATTGTGTCCATTTCCTGAATACTCATCTCAAGCTGGGAAAAAAATTCTCTTTGCACTTTGATATTTATTTCCAGGTGTATTTGTTTCTCTGGTAGGCATTTGAGATCTGGGTGCTGAAAAGACACATGCATGTACTTAACGTTATATATGTGAATACCACCATTGATCTCAGCAGGACTACACTTTGTCTGAAGTCACTGAGACTACTCACGTCTTAAATTGGGCAAGTAAATTAAACCTTTTCAGGATCAGGGTTAAAGCAAGTTGTTGTTCTTTTTCCTCAACAATGGTGAATGAAAAAAAAAATCCTTTTCAGAACTAGTATTTTTTTTAATTGACACTTTTGTTATCAATGACGCCATTTCAGTTGAGAGACTAATTCTGCTCAATTTTTCCTACAGTTGTAAAATTTCCTATTGGAATTTCTGTAAGAATGAGTTCTTCTTGTTCTGCTGCAAACTCTGCTAACTTTGAAGTGTTGTATGCTACCATGTAGCCACATTTTAGAGGTGTTGATTGGTTTCCTGAGCAGTTAAGTATATCTACCATGTGGTTCTTTTCTATTTTATGGGATTCATATGTGACACTATTCACTTTTATGCTTCTGATTCTTCGTTAAAGAGTGTGATTAACATCTATCATTGTCAAATTTGCATTGAAATAGAAACCATTGCTTTGAAGCATAACAGAGTAGAACTCCATGTTCTGGAACTGATGTGATTCTACACACACCACTCATCCTAACATGGTTTCAGGTTAAGGCCAGTTGCTGCATATCTATAACTCACAACTTTATCCACTCTTTTAACTTCTTTGCAGTGTTCCTTCAGATCTCCATTCCTGTGCTTCACTATGGTGGTTGTCTTGTTGAACTAAGCATTCTCAAGAAGTACAGCTTGACTTCAGCAAATGTTTCTTTTCCTTCCCAGACCATATAAACAGCAATAAATATAACAATAACTAGTCAACATACTTTAGTAAAAACATTGTTTATATTAAATAGGAGAAACAAGATTGAAGGAAAATGTTATAAAACAAGAATGTGCACTCATGTCCATCTTAAACTGAGATGAGGTACCCAAAGAAAAGCCCAGTTTCTTCAGAGTGCAATATGAGAAGCAATTCCATGATTGTCCTGTGGAAAGAACCGGATATTTGTACTATCTATTGTCCTTTATACACATTTTTCTCTTGCAGCCGTATTTGGTGATAGTCAGAGAAAATTATTTCCTCAAAAGAACAGCTCATATATGGCCATTTACACTTTAGAAGTGTTTAACCTCAAGGTGTCCTACCTCCATTCTGTATTAAAGCTTTCTGCTCACCAGCAATTAAGTGCACATATTCAGTCAGCAATCATTCCAGTAACCCAAACACAAGTCCAATATTAATAAAGTAAGCAGTGTAGTCCAAATAAATGTTTATGTATATAAATTTTTATGTATTGTTCTGTGTATTCTAATACTAATTATAATTTTCTATACTTTTCCAGCCAAAAGATATTTGTTTTCTTGTGTTCACAAAGAAAATATTATAGCTGCATAAAATACTTGTAATGTCATTCTTTAGGACTGACTGAAATTGATGCCTTAAAAAAAGAGATTGCTATATCCATTTCTGTGAAATTGCTGAATCAGATACCAGCCATGGAAATGTCTCCATTTCACAAGAAAAAAGTCTGGGTAGCATTTTTTTGCCAGTCTGGAAATTGTCAGCCTGGACTGATAACTTTAAAACTGCGACCTTGTTTCCTGACAAATAACAGAAAGATCCCATATTATTTTCTGTAAAGGGTTCAAAAAAACACACAAACAAATGAAGAAACAAAGAAAACCATCTTGCAAAGAGTTTTCTAGCCCACTTCTATTTCCAGTTTAGTCCTTCCAAAAGATTCTTGAAGAAAGCAACATCAGGCAGAAAGCAAATACAATGAGGACAGTAGAATCATTAAAATCAAGCTAAGGAGACAGTTTTCAGCCTGTTTCTTGAGGAAGTGTATTTGTACATGGATCTGTTCATCTGCCTGTTTGTACCTCTGAGTCCTGATACTCTGCCACTGCTTGTCAATTTTAACAATTTGCAGAGAAATTTGCGCAAAATACTTCCATGCATTTTCTGGAAAGATGGAGTCAAATAGAGGGGAGAAGGCAATAAGGCGGATGTTACAGGCTGCACCTAATCCTAAATTGTCCTCAAGGATTTGACATAGGTGAAAGATACCGTGAACATCCTAACAACAGGAAAAGACTTGTTCAGTGGTTATATTTCAGAAGGCATCAGACAACCCAGTGCTGAAGCATAAGTTCACAGGAGACTAGTTCTATTTCTCATGTTCCTCCTGAATTAATTATTGATCCACTCATTAATTATCATCAGGAGTGCTGATCATTATCAAGTTCACTGCAATGCATACAGAGGCATACATAAAGTGACTCACCAGTTAATGGTTGGGAATACACTTGTACACAATCAGTATTTAATATTGCTAAGATGTTAGTGATGATAGTAATAGTCACAATAGTACTTCAGAATTGCATATTTGTTTGTTTTCCACTACAGATTTTATAATATTTCAGAAAATGCATGTATTTTTATTTCTCTTTCACAGAAGAGGCAAATTAGGTCAGTCACAGATGGACATGGAGTGCCAGTAATGTTTAGAGATGAAAAGAGATCCCAGATCCCTTTTGCTCCAGCATTACCTTTTAAGTATTTGCTTATGTCACCAAATGACAGAAGGTCCTGGAGCAGTAGTTAGTAAATACCATTGCCCCCAAACCTACATTAGGGAACAGAGACCCAGGTAGTTTTACAAGTATCACTCAGTATCAGAGCAACTAGTAGGAGTGGAAATGCTCACCTCTGTCTCACCTTCTAAACATGAGGCCATGCTACTTTTGCCTTACCCATGTTGCCAGCTTTATGAATGCACAGTATGTAAAACTGCCAAATCACTATATAGTTAAGGGATTCGAGGTTCATATTACAACTCTGCACTGTGGTTGGGAAAATATTTTCAAATTTTTAGACTTACAATAATTCTTCCAAACTTGTTTTTATATTTGACTATGGCCTTTTATCTCTTCCTAGTGCAGACAGAGACCTGACTTCATTAATCTGCAACTGATTTGTGTGATGGCAACATTTCCAGCTACAGAAGTGCTGTAACATCTACACTTAAATAAGCTCATGAGTCAATGTATCTATTTGGCTTTTCACATGTATTGCATCAATTATCTACAAATTAAATACAGCTGTGTAACAACACATTGTTCCATCTTTTAAAACATTTTTAAAGCATCTACTTAATGAGCCTAACAGCTCAAAAAGATCAGGAACATTTGGTGACAAGAAATAAAAAAGCAACCTAAGCTGGTTCTGTATTATCCAGATGTATTTTTTTTTTTCAGTAGAACCTAATCAGATGTTTACCATAAACATAGGCAGTACTTCTAGTTTATTTGCTAAATAGGAGCTGAACACAGAAAGCATGCCTGGGTCACAGTCAAAGGCTTTAACTTGCAAAACAAGGTCACCCAGATCTTTGTGACAGACACTTGAATTAAAAAAAGGTTCTTTTCCAGCAGTTCAAGATCAGTCTGACATTTTGATGGATCCTTCTTAATCTTTTTCACATTTTCTTTTACTAAACGGGGCAGCATCACCATGGCCTGGCAGTTTCCTCTGTTTCTAGGAGGAGGGGGAGCAGGGGAATTAGAGGGGAAGCACAGGATCGGGGGCTGGGAAGTTGTCTCCATATTTTGAGAAGTTGAAAGAATCTCCAGAGAGCTCCCAAATTGCCTGTTCACTTTTTTATGAGCAACATGTCAGGCACCTGTTTTCAATTGTATCTTCAGATCAGAAGATCCTCCTACTTGGGGTCTGCAAGCCTGGCCATAGCATATAAAATGTCCCATGCATATGGCTGTCATTTACTTCTTCTTTTCAAATGATTTCTGTTCCTTGTGTAGGTGAGAGGCTTGTTAGAGGCCTGCTTACATCATATGTATGGAACTTGATTCTCACTATAGGAAATGTGTATGGAGGGCTTTTGTTTAAACCTTTGGTCAGTAGGGGTCATTCTCATTGTAAACGGATTTTCACTCATAACTATGAGAAATTAAGTTTTCATTGGAGACCCCAGCTTTGCAGAAATCATGGCACATGAAAGCAAGATGACTTCTCATTCAGGTTTGTCCCCACGACTAAGGGTTTACACAGGCTGCTCATTCAAATGTGACAATAAACGATAAACTTGCCTTAGGAAGCAAACTAGCAGTCCTCTTCTGCCAGAGAAGTACCCAAGATGAAAAAGTGACCAGAGAAGATGTGAGAACCCCAGTGAGAGAAGCATCCCTCCCTTTCTTCCTGATATGGTTGCCCATGGACACTCAGTGGCTGTCCAACCCCAACATGCTTCAGTGGCACACAGGACCTACCAGCCCCCCAGGGAAAGAAACTGCCGCCATGGTGCCAAAGGAGGCTGTCCCATGCACTGAAGTTGCCTCATGGGTCTCAGAGACCTCATTGCCCATACTGCAAAGGAGACCCCTCAAGGCAGCTATCTCCATGATGCCAGCAGCAGCCACTGTGATGAAATCTACCTACCAAGCAGCTGAAATGGCCTCTTATAAACAACTTTTTTTTTTTTTTAATCTAGCAACAAGCGAAGGGGTCACTGAGGGGGCATGGAAAAAAAACACAGGCTAGGAGGCAGAAATACAAGAAAAGTTAGATATCACCCTCCAAAGCAACCAGCACAGGAGCCCAGACAGGTGATTTTCTCCATGAGATACATGGCCTCCTACCACCTGCCCCATGCTCCCCACCCACCTCACAGGGTGCCCAGGCTTCTGTTGGGACCCTACGGCCATGGCAGGTCCTCTGACATCCTGCCCACCACCTGCGGTGCCCAGGAAGAAGAAACTGTGCCATAAGGCCCAGGACTGGCTAAGTGTATATGGTGGAGAAGGCAAACACTACTATCCCAGGAGCTGGGGTGAAGTTTTGGTTTATAATATCAAAACATCCTTGACGCTTACATTCCTCTGGACAAAGGCTTTCACACTTGAGACCCCTAGTGTTTTCCTTCCCATTACCATGATTACTGAGCATGTAATCCCCCTTCTCTTTTTTTTGCTTTCATTTGATCTGTCATCAAGGAGATGTTTTCTTTGCTCCCCTGGCTATTGTGCTCCTCCCAGCCCCAGCCATCTCTGGGAAACACACGGAGGCACACATGGACTTTACTGTAGGGTATCCCCCAGTGAGGGAAAAAATAAGATCAAAAAGTCACAAGTGTAACAGATGTTAAGTGGTCCCTCAAGACCTCTGCTTAACCCCTTCCTTAGGCTTTGCTGGACCTTGACAAGAAATCAATCTGAAGGAAAAGCAAAGCTTTTCTAAAATTTTACTGTGGTATTTTTTTATAATTCGGGGATCAGTTTATATATCCCAATACCTTGCCTGACTGCAGGAAATATTTAATGAAGCCAGAGCTGGCATAAAACCCTGGCTATGAACTTACTTACTACTAATTGGGATTGTTTATGACTTTATATAATAAAGTTTGACATTGCAAACTGTGAACAATTATTACAGTACTTCCTTCTCTTTCTACCCCTGAAATGTCATCTAAACCCAGGCGTATGAAATGTCTGTGCAGCAGTTAAGCAATTAATGCCTCTTATCTAAATGACAGAGATGTATGGGGCATTTAAAGCCTAATGATTATAAATGGGGGAGAAAATAAGCGTGGAGGAACTTTTCCATCTTTTTTTTCAAAGTACAGTATGCCTTGCAAATTTATCACGTTCTCCACAAGCTACCTCGGAATTGCTTAAAACTCCTTACACAATGAAAAATTGTGAACCATTTTGCAGAGGGAAAAATATCTTCTCAAATTGCAGTTTTGTCCACAGATTTGGAAATACTGCCCAAGTTAAAACTGAAAAAACTGTAATAAAAAAAACCCAAACATTAACTCAGCCTGAAAAGGTAGAAAACTGAAAACAGTTTGTTGGAACAAACCACTGAAAAATCACTTTCCTGTGAGCTCTGTGGGTTTTCAAGGTCCTCTGAAGACTAAGGTGTTTTGGTTTTTTTTCTACCTGAGCATTTTATTCTGAATTTGTTTTGGTTTTCAGCTGCTGGTTCCAGTTCTGCAATCAGTTCTATCCTGGCAGACCTTTTCACCTAGGCACAGATCCTGTGAGGGCTTTTCATCATTGCACAAGATGTAACTCCCCCAGTTAGATCAGATTGCAGGATCAGGGACTGAGCACAAATATATCCAGTCCTCACAGGAAATTCTTGACTTGGAAAAAGAAATGTAACTCAAGAAACAACACTCTACTGCACAGGAAAAAAACAACTTCACTGAATATATTCATTTCTAGTATTCTGCTGCCACACCCAACAGCTAAAAGGTGACATTTGTTCCCTCGCTAACATGTAAATACTCTGCAGGATCATTTTGGGAAAGTATGACTGAATTCTGCACAAGTACAAAAGTCTGTAATTATGGCTTTTTATGCATGACTGGCATCTTTATTGTGTATGATCCTGTTTGATCTTTATCTGCCTGATTACAGGACACAAAGAGAGGCATGACCTTCACCTCTACTTTATTACACCTGTGGTGTTTCAGCCCATAGTCTGTCTTATCACTGGCAATCCACCACTTTCCAAACCACAACAAATTGAAGTTTCTGTCCAGAGCCTGCAGCAAATGGACAGTTCACCTGTTCATGCATCACAACCTTATGCCCTTGGAGGATCTCAGCCACACCAACACATACAAACCAACCACACAGGCACAGTAAGTCTGATGCCAGATCTAACAGCAACAGGTATGAATAAGTCAAACCCTCTCCACTTAATCTTCTACATAACTAATGTCCTCCACTGAGCTCTGCCTTGCCTTCTAGCTGAGGAGAATGAGTTTCACATGTTGAGGCATATACTGGGAGAGACATCCAGCTAGAGGACAGAAGGTGGAAACCCAGAACACGAGCTAGCAAGGACTAGACCCAGCATCATAAACCCAAAACACTAGAGGACATAGAGTGACATGCAAAATGGTCAGACCACCATCAACACAAAAAAATCAGAAAACTTAATATCCACAAAATGAAAGAAGACACAATGCTCAAGGGCGCACAGAATTGGGTAGACCTCTGTGATCATCCAACTTGCCATGAGCTAGCAATATTGGGATAATCTTATAAACATATCTAGGGATCTAAGCACGTGACTGAAAACTCATTGGATTTTTCAAACAAGTTTAATCAGGATAGATGTCTGGCTTCAAATTATCCTAGGTCTTCAGCTTTTGTCTTTGTGTATCTGAAAAGTTCAAAAACATCCAACTATCTGTCTATCTATCTATCTATCTATCTATCTATCTATCTATCTGTCTATCTATCTATCTATCTTAATACCTCTGAAAAGCTGCACTTATATCTGGGGTCTATGGAACACTGCCCTATAACATACTTACCCGAATGTATTCAAAATGATTTTAGTTAAGACAAACAGAACAGGGCCAAATCTTTGGGGTTTTTTTGGTTTGGTTTGGGTTTGTTGTTGGTTTTTTTTGCTTAAACTGGCCTAAAAATGTCTAGAACATATCTGGCATTATCAGCACAGTTTCATGTAGGACTGTATATTATTCACTCAGCTCCTGTAACTAAGCAGTTTTTTTCTCTGTCATTTATAGATAAAATACTATCAAGTCAAGTCAGCTTCTCTTTTTTCTTTATTTCCTAAGAGGATAAAAATATAGTGCAGGTGTAATTAATCTTTTTAAAAAGCAGTTCCCTTTCTCTAAGTACCTCCACTATAGCATAAGGGGTAAAAAAAAAAAATAGAGAAATAACCTTCTCTAGTGCTACAGGATTTCTCTCTAATCAAAAGCATTTGATGGCTGATCATTAATAACATGTTTGTCAGTAACTGTACTCTGGTTCAAACACCATTCTTTGAACTGAAGTATCATATTTGGGTACATTGCAAGTCTGCAGTGATTTTTACACAGCGTTTTATTTTACCTTTTCCTTGTGTCAAGAGATTCAAGTTACATATGAACTGACAGGCAGATGCAATAGATCCTCTGCAGAGAATGATGGGAGGCAATGGGTTTTGTAACTTTTCAAAGTGGACTGCCATATTTCAAGTGTCTAACCTGGTGATGAATCTGCTATCATTTACCATTAATGCTTTGGTCTTGCCTTCAGAAATGCTTTGGGGTTTTTTTAGTCTTGTCATGAAATACAAATGACTAGTTTTGCTTTTATTAAAAGCCATGCCAAAATTATAACAGACTTTAGGACAAGAAGGGCAAAACGCAAATGAAACTTATGAAATCACATTGTTTGGCAACCTAGTCATAACCTGGAAGAGGTATCATTTTCACAAACATGTTCTACAGTCTTCATATTCTGTAAGAATGTCTAACTGATTGTGTCTGGCAGTTGAATAGCAGCAAATAAATATTTAACAGTTTGAGGAGATGTAGTTTTTTGTGCCAGACCCACACTGGTTATCAGTCTTTGATCTTTGAAATAAAAGAATTACTCTTTTTCTAGGTGGGGAGAAAAAAAGGTATGAAATTTTACAAAGATTTCCGAAAGTTTGGGATTGTTCTGGTTTGTCTAATGTCTCTGATATTGGCATACACAAGGTAGAAACATGACAGATTAATGGTCACCACAAATATCAAAGAACATCACGTGCTGTCCCAAATATGGTGTACCTTTATGATATCAGATGCTTCTTGTGCTTTTTATTATGGTTTACTTAAAACTGTCAGGGTACACTGAGAATCCCAATGAAATTCAATCTCTCTGTTTAACAAGGAATCTGGTAAGATGTCTTGAATAGTATAAGAAAACTGTATTTTGAGGACTCGAGTAATCCCCAAGGAGTCTTATCCTGGCCACAGATGAAATACAATAGATATGATTTATTCATAGCTAAGCAATATTTTCCTTCTTATTTCTTTGTTACACATTAACACATAACAACAAGAAGAGGGCTAAAGAGAACACTCTTTTCTATTAGTTTTTACTAATTTTTTTTCCTTCAAAACACAGGTAATTTAAACTTAAATAGTTT
>JANHGL010009986.1:31383-48205 GCA_024611195.1 Ceyx melanurus | reverse complement strand
AGCAATGCTGGGAGGGCTGGAACCCTCTGCTGGGACAGGCTGGGAGAGCTGGAGGGGTTCAGCCTGCAGAGGAGAAGCTCCAGGGAGACCTTCTGGAGCCTGTCAGGGCTTCAAGGGGCCTCAGCAGAAGTGCTCCTGAGAGAGGCTGATTCTGGAAATTGATCCCCAGCTTTCCGTTGAGGCGTTTGTGCCATTATGTAGCTTCCTAACTTAATTAATGGCTTGAACTTTGAGTTCTCAGAGCCTCATTGATTTGAGAAAATGTGCCCTCTCTGTTTGCAGAATACAAATCACACCTGGCCAGGGCTGGCGTTGGCCATCCACAGCTCGCAGCCATCCCCATGCCATGGGAGAGAGGGATCAGCACGCACAGCTCTGGGCGAGGAGGTGGAAAAGAGCAGGGCTTTGGCTGCCAGAAGTGGAGTCTGACCTTTCTCACCCTCCTGCTGTGTTTGGACAGGTCCGAGTCTCCTGCAGCGAGCAGATTTTGAGATGTTGGAGGGCCAGGTCTCTCCCTCCAGCAGCAGCTTTTCATGCCCGGGTGTTTAGAAAATAATCATAGTTACCTAAAACACACAAAGGAAAAAGTATCCAGAAAATAACTTAGGAAATGTCTGACTGTCCCAGAAAGCCTGAAAAAAAAAAAGATGTATGGTCTGATCCTGCTCATCCTTGAATATATAAGGCACCTTGGAGGACTTGAGATGATGATAGACCCATAAATGCTGGTAAAGACTGTGGAACAATTCAGATTTATGTGAGCAAAGAAGCAGAGATCCGTGCAAACACCTCTCAGAGGCATCACCGCTTGCTGCATGTTTTTCCAAGACACAGCCAGCTATGTCCAGCCAACTGGAAACCTGAGGATGGGAAAGGACCACTGCAGTCCCTGCATCCCTCAGCATCCTCCCTGTCCTGGCTCAGAGGTGGGAGAGCTGGTGGGTGTTTGGCTGGAGGAACCCATCCAGATCTACCATCACCTCACCTGGAAAATATCTGTGGGGCTTCCAAAGGACAAATGAAAAGTGAATCATCCAACTCAACCTTCAAGTAAGTATATTTTAGTCAATGGGAGGTGATAATATCTAACATCAAGGTATCCCTGGCACAGTTATCCCAGCCTCTTGACAAGGTCTCTAGTGCCAGGGTTTCTCCTGCTTCCCTTTGCTGGAGGCACTGGGCTGACAATTGGCCTGAAAATATGTTCCTTGTTAATTTCACCCTGTTACTCCTGGTAATTTCTCTCCTCTACAAATATAAACAAATCTCTCACATCCCTTGTGTTCAAGCCCTTCCAATAGCTTTATACACTCTTAGGTCCCTAAAAAACCATATTTTTCAAGCTGATGCCACTTCCAGGTTTCCAGGGCTAGGTAAGACAAGAGTGATGAATGAGAAGAAAGCCTGGTACTGGGGAGTAAATGGAAGTGTCTGCTAATTGCTGCAGGAGCCGTGGTGAGGAGGAGGGGTGAGCAGACACAGGCAGCCTCCTGCAGCCCCACTGCCTGGCAAAGCAGGAGGGACGAGGTGGATGCCCGGTGTCTTGGGTGGGGAGTGAGCACTCAGAGCAGCAGGGAGGTGATGAAGTGGAAGTGACAGGCAGGGAGACATGCAGTTGAAATGTGGTATGACCAGCACAGAGAGGAGGAACAAAACAGTGCCTTTTTGTGAAATGGCACGGCTATGAGAACATTTATTACTGCTTCCCCCATAGAGCACCCTGAGAAATAAATTCTCTCCTCCTCTAACAAGGTGTTTTCATGGCTGCTGGGACTAATGCTCCAGCATCTATCTGCAGGTGTGATTTTCCCCCATCACATCCTCTGTGCAAGTCAGGGGCTCTGACCTGTCTGTCCCACATCCCCGGGCTCTGCCTCTGCAAGAAGTAGAACCCCAGTTGCTGTTCCAGTGTAAAGGAACTTTTTATCATGACATCTATCTGTGCACAGGACAGTGCTCCACCAGCACCCCCATCCTTCCCTCCACCCCTCTGTCTGGGTGGGTTCTCAAATATTAACTCATACTTGAGAGACTTTGTGAAGTCCCTAAATTGCTAGGCCTGGCTTTGTGATTTCTGACACTATTCTATCTTTTTACCCTATTTAGGAGATCCTTTCTAGGCACTGCAGGCGTCTTCTTACTGCTGGAGCAGAGCCCGGGGTGGGTGTGCAGGGTTCATGGTCTCAAAGGCTCAGGTCAGGCTCAGGACAAATGGTCCCTCATGCCCTGATAGATCTATAAACTGGTTGTTGCCTTCAAACACCTGAGACTTATGTCAAGAGATAATTCTTCCCTTATCCTTTAAATCCTTCTACCTACAGAAAGTGACAGCTGCTGATGAAATGACAATATAAGCCAACCGGTGATGGCTGCAGGCTGTCAGCTGGGATAACTGGAGGGCTTGGAAGGTTTAATTTCAATTTGAGATGATTTTATATGGGAAACCCATGAGTGATGGGGTTATAACAGCAGCTGACAAACACGACCACATCACTCCGCGTTTGTTCCCCATTAACTAACTCTTTGCCTTTCTTCCTCTTAATGTCACATACACTTTTGGAGCCATGTTTCAGTTTACATCTTTACACTTCCTGGGGAAGAGGTACTCCCAGTGTTTTCTTTCTGCAGAGCCACAAATGCAGAGGGTCACCAGCTGACACTGCTATCTGCAAACTATAATTCACTGGCTTGATTTAATCTCTGAGAGAAGGGGTAAGCGTGATTGCACATGACATCCAGAGTCCCTCCCTTGTCAAAGCCATCCTGAGTGCAGCGCAGTTTGAATTATCAGAAGGATAAAAGCTTACCAGGCCACTCAGCCTCCCCATAAACTCGGTATTTTTCAAAGTTTAATCAAGTAGCTTGCTGAGGTCTCATCCAGACGGCCAGGGGTGCTGCTGGGAATCAGCAGGCTCCACTCGAGCACGGCACCTCCTGCGGGTGGAGCTGCTGGAGGGGAGAGGCTCCATCCCTGGAGGACAGCAGGACCGTGTGGCTGCCCCTTTCCTCAGGTCCTGCCTGGCCCCCCTGCCTGCAGCCCTGCGGAGGGTCAGGAGAGGCTTCTGACTCCAGGGGTATCCACAAGGCTGCGATGGCAACAACCTCAGCCCCCCTTCCTCAGCCAGCTCCTGTGGGAGAGTGTTGGCTGGGGATCTGGAGTTTGGTACAGACACCAAAAGCCTTTCCATGGCTTCAGTATTGCTTGTTTGTCTCTCTTACAGCAGGCTTCTGGTCTCCACTTCTGGTTAGGAGAAGCCTGCAGATTTTAAGGGTATCTATGTCTGTTTTTTTCTTTCCCATTTTTGAAGGATTTTGATTATATAGTAATCTGAGCTCAGGGCTTTGGAAATGAGCAGTGTTTGAGCCTGCACCACATTCCTGTTACTCAGAGTGCACATCCCTTCATTTTTCACTTGTGATTCTTTAGCTGACACGACGTTAATTGTGATTGGAAAATGATTGAGCCCATGAATTGTGAGACTGTTCTCTCCTAACAGCATAGAAAGTATGGCTTTGATTAGATTGCTCTCTCCTTTCATTACTGAACAACTTTAAGCTTAAAAGGAAGTTAGAAGTGAATAATATTTTTGTTGAGAGACTCTTCCCCGCACGCTGGTGAATAGATGTGTGAAGACAAACCTGCTCTTATGCACAGCCAGAGCACTGCCTCTGTGATTGCTTTTCAAAAAAACCCCAAGGATCTGCTCTCAAGGACTAAGGACAGTCTGTCCATTAGGATCCTTCTGTTTGCAGACCCAACATAAAACATCTTCATATCTGAAATTACTTTGCTGGGAAGGAAATTAAAAAAAGAAAAAAGATATTGCAGGAGAATTTCTTTGAGGAGGTACAATTTCTAGGGAGAAGGGTGGAGTGGAGAGAGCTGGGGATGGAGGATGAACATCTTCCTTGGTGGAGAAGAGTACTGGCTCCTCATTTCTTCTGGGCACCCAGGGAGAAGGGGTCCCTCTAGTGCAAAGCAAATTTCCTGCTAAGAAATGTAATCTGTCAGGTTGTAGCTGTGGAAGACAAAGCATCACAGACTGGTTTGAATTGGGAGGAACCTTTAAAGGTCACCTGGTCCACCCCCTTGCAGGGAGCAGGGCCATCTGCACCCAGAGCAGGGTGCTCAGAGCCCCCCAGCCTCCCCTGGGATGGTGCCAGGGCTGGGGCAGCCACCACCTCTCTGGGCAGCCTGGCACAGCCTCTGCCACCCTCAGCACCAACAATTCTCCTCTCCAGTCTAAATCTTCCTCTTTTATTTCAAACCATCCCCCCTTGTTCTGTCCCAACAGGACCTGTTCAAAACTCTGTCCCCATCTTTCTGACAGCCCCTTGAAGTCCTGAAATGCCCCAGAAGGTCTTTCCAGAGCCTTCTACTCTCTGTTTGTCTTAACAGATCTGCAGCTACTGAGTTGTAAGGAATTGTATTCAAACGTTTTGCTGAGAAAAAAATAATAACTCTCCTTTTAAGTCCTCTTTTTCTTTAGAGTCTGTACAAATGCAATTGAAATTATAATTTTAAGAATTTAAATACAGCAGAGACAGCAATGACTTTAGCAAATTATAAATAAAGATCACTTACTTTTTTTCAACCTTTATAGTGAAAATTATTTTCTTATTAAAAAAAAATAATCAAAGAGCTATTACTGTTTTCCTGGGTTTTTAAAGAAGTAATGAGCAGTAAACTGGAGCAATTATTCGTATACATTATTAAATGTCACTGTTGAACAAGTCAATGCTGTGGAGACAGAGACATCCATTCCTGGAGGAAACTCTAGACCGATTTCCTTCCCTTGAATTCTCCTTCAGTGTGATGCCTGGATAATTTTATGCACAGCATTTCAAATACAGGTGAAATTTTCTTGATACCTATTTGACTATGAGTTTAATTTAAATGTTTCTTATACCATCTTGTGTGTTAATTCAACCAGCAAAGCCCCCTTACGTGTTCCTAAATGGTACAGAATTAGATCTCCTATCACATTTTAAACATGATATACACTGACACCAAAGAATTTGTATTGCCTTTACCACCCATTCCCTGCCTCACAGTCTGCAGTTTCTTTATCCCCAGCAACACTTACTCCAGCAAGGGCAGTTTTAATGAAATGTCACTCTTTAAAGCCAAGAAACAAGGTCAAATAACCAGGTTAAAACTGTCCAGCTCCTTTGGACGGGGAGGACAAAGACACCTTCAAAGTTTTCTGTTTACTGCTTCAGACAGTACCCAAAGGATATTCAGAGAGGCAAGCTGTTCTATTTATCAAATTTATTTCCTAGTTAATGTGTTGTTATTGCAGCTCAGAACACAACATGTCAAACTCTACATTAACAGGAACCTACAGGAAAATGTGATCCCGTACAGCATTATTTTTTCCCCATAAAACTGTAGCATTTATTTTACTCCCAGTTTCTGCTTTTCTGCCATTTCAGGTCCGTCTGTGCCAGAGGATGCAAACTGCTCTGCCCTGGCACGGCCGTGGTTCAAAGCCAGACAGCTGAGGGGACCATCAGAAAACCCAGCAGGGGTCTCAGGGTCCCCAGGGGGGCTGCTAGAGCAGTCGAGGGGAGGAGCCACTGCCGAGCCTTGCGGATCCTCGGGACAGCCCCATGGAATGCCCAGACAAGGTCAGTTTGAAAGCAGCTGCTGCTGCTCTAGGGTGTTTGCTGTTTGCCAGGGAGGGGTGGAGGGGATCCCAAAGAAGGTGGCAGAACCAGGAGTCTCTGAGATGTCTCAGTGCAAGCAGAGGACAAAAAGCAGAAGAGGCTGGAATTGTTCTCTGAAGTCACTTGTGGTTCTCAAAAAAATTATGGTCTGAGAGACCACAGCTACCAAATGACAAGTGTCTTCTTCTGAGGACACTGTTAGCAAGAGGAATTTCAGTCTGAGGCACATCATTTGGAAACTGATGCTTGTACAGCTCTGGGCAGTACCCCTAATACCCCTGAGCAGCAGTGGGAGTTTTCCCAGTCATACAGGCAAAGATTCTATCAGGCACAGTTACCAATTAAGGAGAAATTTATAACCACCAGGAACTGGAGCAAGCTCAAATCCAAGTGATCACAAGGTTAGATTCAAGTGATCAGAGCCTGTTCGCAGTAACATATGTCATTAAAATGAACTCCAGAATTCAAAACGTAAACATATCATTAAAATTCTGAAAACAGTTAAGATCCATTTTGTAAAAACATCCTGAAGTCTTTCAAAAGGTCACTCTATGGTATGATCAAGAAAAAAAAGGCTGTGCTGCCTGAAAAAATATCAGCCAAAGGAACTTTAACTGACCTACAGGAAAACCACAGACATTTGTATGAAAAGCAAATGGAATAAAGGGAAAGGGAAAGGGAACAGTCATGAATATGCATGAGGGGTAGAAACCCAGAATGATATTAAGGGAAGAGAAGGACAAGAAAGACCAGTATCTAGCAAGAGTCAGAACAGTAAAAATGGCTTTTCTAATGAACAGTATGAATAAAAATAATTCCAGTTACGGGATTAGTGTATTTTGAGATGGAAATGGAAACCTTTTCAAGTGTAAAAGGCAGGGGAACCCAGTGACTGTGGCAGCTCTACACCTGGGAGAGAGCCATGGGAGGATGGAGCACTTTCATTCTGGTATTAACTCAGGATTTACATCAGAAAGATATTCCTGAACCTGGTCTTTAAAAGCCAGAACCTCTAAATAAATCAAAATAAAGTCAAAGACTAGTCCCTGAGGCTGTGGCCCCACAGGGCTCGGGTGGTGCTGGCACGTGTGGGACGCGTGGCACAGGCAGCCAGGCCAGCTGTGGCACACTGGGACAGCTGATGAGGGACTCAGTAGCTGAGGAAGGGTAGTGCAAATAATGCCAATCAAGGAGGGTAACAGATCCTGTCAAACAAATGGACATCTTCTTTTAATGAGATTATGAGCTGGGTTTATAAATGTAATAGCACTGCTGTGGTGGATGCCTGCACAGCATGTGTTGGTACCACACCACATTTTCATTAAGAAACCAGAATAATGTAAAGTGCAGATAATAAACAGGCAGAGCACTAACAGCCAAACAATATCCAGGCTGAGCACTAACAACTAAACAACAGCCAGGCAGAGCACTAACAACTAAACAACAGCCAGGCAGAGCACTAACAACTAACCACTCAGCAGTACCTGCTCCAGACCAGGTGCTCTGATCCACATGCTGCAGTTGGCCAGTACAAGGGGTCACATCCCTGCCTCTTGTTTACAATGCATTGTCCTGAGCCTGGTGGGATTTCAGATGTCTATTGCCTGTTGATTTTGACAGCACAGGATCCACTGTTTTGTCCTTCCAGTCTTTGCTGTGTACATCATTTTATGTCACGGTCATGCAAAGTGGACAAAAAGTTTCTGGGTGCCCTGCTGGCTGGAGCAGGGGGTGGCACCAGAGCATCCCCAGAGGGCAATTCCAGCCCCCACCATGGTGGGATCCTCTGATCCTGGTTGCTGAGACATGTAGGTAAAGGGCTGTGTTCTTTTCATGGTAGAGAAATCCAGCACAGAGCAGGAGATGAGTAGAACAGAGGAACGTGTGAGAAATGATGGGGTGGCTAAGTTTTGTTTATTTGCTTTGTTGTAGGCAGTGGCCCTTACTATAAAACTTCACACTAACCATGAATGGTACTGAATGCTGACAGCTCTTACAGTTATTTTGATATTGTACAATATCCTTAATAACATATTCATTTAGAATTTGATTGATGTAAAGTTATTTCATCTTCTGGCTGGATGTTTTCAAGATGATGAGTGTGAATCTGAATCTATTATTATGGCAATCCATTAGACATACTTCAGCCTTCTGATCCTCCATTCCATCTCTGCTTCTTTAAATTTCTTCCATTTTCATTGCCTGTTTGTTTGTTTTTTAATATATATACACCCGTGCATATATATATACACATATAAAAATACAGATATGTCAACACTCAGCCTGAGCAGCCTGCCAGACTTCAAAACAAATACACAAATAGCAAAGTTCATGGCAGAACCAACTCTTTTGTTCCCACCTAATGCAGTATATTAACTAGAAGGATAGATGTTCAGAACAGGTAGGAATTCTTCATTGCAGCTGCAGCACGTGGACTGTGCAGTGAAATAAAGTGCTGTCACGTAGTGTGGTGCTATTAGGGGGGTGTGAATCTGGATGTGCGTTACACTCATTCTGTTGCTGTACAGGGCATTAAATACCTGCCAGTTTTCACCAAGATGCAGTTTACAGTGTGTTGCTGCAGTAGCAATAATCAGCACAGGGTTTCTAAGAGCTGAGGAGTGATCCTGCCTCAGTGTCAGTGTCCACCTCAGACCCCATCACAGCAGCTGATTTGCAGAGTCATTTCTGGAAAGCTGAAGTCATTTCATGCTCAGCATCTCAAATCCAGAACACCCCAAACCACAGCTTATCTTCATCAGCATTGTCCTTAAGGACTGTGGGAAAAATTAAGCACAGTGTGAAGGTCTAATTTTCTGAATGACAGCATAAATCATAACTGGAGGCAGTTGCTTAATTAAAGCTGTGGAAATAAATGACTTTTCAATGTTTTGGCAGTTCCAAGAAATCCAGAAGTCTTTTCAGGTCAAAGACAACGGTTCATTTAACCCTTTGATACTCCTGTATGGATTTTGGAGTTTTAAACATTCCATTTCTGCTGGCATCAGCTATGACTAGGCTGTAAGGAGTGGAATGGAAACAAGGCAGATTGTCATATACAAAAATGAACAGATGGGGAGCCTATATTTAGAAAACAAACAAATAAAAAGGGTAGGGAAGGAGGAGCTTGTGTGTGGGAGGAGAGATTCTTGAGATGCCTGTCTCAGCAGCTCTCATTATCCTGGGCAAACAGTGGCCAGCCCAGGCCAGTGAGCTTTCTGACACCCAAAGGCTCCATTTTTAACAGCTTTGCGCTTTATTTTTCTCCAAAAATCCATGTTTTCCAGGTTGGTTCTTATTCCTGGGCACAGTAAATGAACCCACTATGAGTTCATTCACACCTTCAGGGCTGACCAACATGATTCTGTTTTCACTCTAGTTCAGCAAACTTATTTTCTATATCCCCGAGTCTCATTGCCTTCAGTGGACAGTAAACATCCCTTAAATTATTAACAGCTTTTAGTCTTGGACTGAAGTGAATCCTGAGTCAGCCACAGGAGGACTTTGTGCTCTGAGTCACTTGCAGGAGGCCTCAGTGATGGCAGAATCAGTGCAAATCTGTGGGTGTCATGGAAACAAAACTTTGGTTTCCAGACTGCTTTATAGGGTGGACTGCTGGGGTTTGTTGCTTTGGGTTTTTTTAGTTCCAGTTGGATGAAGAAGTAGAGATAAAAGTAAAAATAGGGTCTGAGAGATCAGGTCACGAGGCTGGTTTTGTCAGATAGCCAGTCAGTGCTGCAGAACAAAGAACTTCCAAGAAAAATTAAACATACGGCCAGGAAGGAGACAAAAGCTGAAATCTGAATCTGTCTACGTGGCAGAAATGTGATATATACATTTTCAGAAAATTTCCTTATTTCTGAAATGTATCATTATCAGGTGCATACATTTCCCATTTCTGAAATCAGGTATGTTGAATCTATGCACTTCAACAGCTAACACACAAACAATTTTAGGCTGTTTCCATTTTTTTGTATATTCACACGACAGCACTGAAATATAATTGCAAATTCATCTCTACTACATCTAACTTGAAATGGCACCTAAAGGAATGGCTGTGAAAGATTAATGGCACAAGCACTTGTGGTGAGAATAGGAGGAGTTACGTTCCTGCCTATATCCGTGTGCATATGGATATGGAGGGTGCCATAAATATCCTCTGGAGACACTGGCTGGTCTGCACAGGCTGCTGTTCCCAGGCCAAGCTCAATGGATTTTCCTGCATCCCCCTCACTGCTCCTCCTGACCCCTCCACAGAGAGCTGGGGGCCTGTGTCTGCACAGAGACCACCACTGCTCCCTGGATGGTGCTTTTTCGAGCCATCTTTAGTGTTTTCTTCTTCCCCCCGATGCAGCCTGATGCAGGAGGGTATTACCTAGAGGCAGTACATGTCTTTGCTATTTCAGTTTCAAATAGAACAGCCTAAAACCTGAAATTGTCACAATTTTTGCCTTTTACATGGAAAAAGGTGGGCTGCTCATCAATGGGCAGGAAAGAACCTCAGTACATGTTCTGGTCATAGCTTCACTTCGCCAGCAGTTTCCAAAGTATTTATTCACCTCCTATACATTAATCTCAAATTTAACCTGCTGAGTCTAAACCAGATTAATTTGCCACAAAAAAAAAAATAAATATTAAAAAAAGGTAGTATGAAAAAGAACTTGAAGGGGTGTGTGAGTTAACTTGAGCCATCTCCCACTTCAACTTACAACTTCATTTAGCTCCTAGGCATGTAACATCAATTTGACCTCAATTAAACCCACTTATTCCTATTACACTTCACCTCTGCTTTCGTCTCTTTGCTTTACAACACAAGCTGATATATTATAAAGAATAATTCCAATTATTCCCCATGTGTGCTGATGGATTAAAGGTGACATATGGCCTGTTGGAGGGTGCTTGGAGGAAAGGGCCAGACAGAGGGAGTGTGGAAGAGCTGTGGGTAGTTAAGCAGCGTTATCTCTGCCAAGTTACAGAGCCCAGACGTGCTGCCCGGACTCTCAATGAGGAGGCGACTGCTGCAAGCTCAACTGTGGTCCAGAGGCAATGTCAGAGCATGATTCAGGGTGGGGAGCATCTGCCAAGCCTCGTGTCCTCCTCTGGACACGGGGCCAGCTCCACACTGGGCACAGACTGGGCAGGCTCTGCCTTCAAGCTGGTGCCCAGCCCCCGTGTCACGCTGTTGGGTGCCCCCCGGGGCTCTGCTGCTTTACAGGTCACAGCTGTGGCAGCAGAGGATTGCAGCCTCTGCCCACAGAACACGGGGACTGGAGGCACAGCATTCAGCCTCTGAGACTTCATTTTAAACTGAGTTCTGCATCCAAGTATTTTACTTCTAACACTACCTTACTGCAGCGATGTCCTCGCTAGGTCTCCTGAAATACAGTCACTCTGGAGCTGTCCAAGCTGTGGAAGGCACCTTAATGACACAAGCAAATATCAATGGCTTTTGGAAAACCACCCTGGGCACAGTGCAGCACAGACACACCTCTGGAGTCATCTTGATTTATGCCAGCTGTAATCCCTGCCCACAATAGTTATTGCCTTTTATTAAATATTTAATTATCCTTTTGAACACTTTCCTTGGTCTCTGCCCTTCTCCCCTGGGACAGATTCCAAGGCAGCCAGCACTGACACTGCTGCTGTGAGAATATTAAGGTTTTACAGTGGTTTTTGTATCAGATGATCTCAAAGTGCTTGGCACAGTGGGAGGGAGTGGGCACCTTGCTTTGAAACGGAACAGATCCTCCCCTCTTCTTGGGAAACATTATTTACTGCAAGTTTTCCAGGAAAGAACTAAGGAACCAGGGGAATGGACAGATGCAGAGGTTAATTATTCAGGTGTGAGTGTGGCCAGGACAGGGAGATGAACCTCCCTCCCTCAGGGAAGCTGCCACAGGATCATCTGTAGGTGCTGCAGCCCAGCCCCTGTCACCTCCGGGCTACAGAGGGTCCCTTGCATTGCCATGGCTTGGGCTCAGGGAGGCTGAGAGATGTAGTGAGCTCAATGTGTGTTTGTCCTGCTCTGTTTCCAGCTGCAATTTGTGACTTGGAGTTCAGCTAGGGGAGAGGCTTTCTTCTTCTTGTGCCATGAGCCAGTGTCTTAAAGCAGCACCCAGGTAGAAACCTTCCCCTGCAGTGCCTGTGTGCTGGTGGGTGCAGAGACTCCTGCCCCAGGCTGTGCAGGGGAATCAGCCCCAGGCTCCAGGGCAGAGCTGAGTGTGTCTGTGGGAAGCTGTGTCCAGGAGGCAGTTGGGTGTGGGAAGTTCGTTCAGTACACATGGACTGAGGCAGCTCATCTCAAGTGGCAATTTACTCTTGGCTTGTTTCAGATAGCCCCAGTTTTCCATGCAGCCTTCCAGCTTCCCAAGGAGTCTCTTTAGGAACTGAAAGGCAATTTGGCACCTGGAACGTCCTCATATTTTATTTAAAATACAAAATGCATCTTAATTTTTGATATGTGCAATGAATATTGATAGGCCAGAACCCTGAGGAGAAATGGCTGCAGCAAGGACAGACACGGGCAGGGTGTTTCTGTGCTGCTGCTTGTGTGGATGAGCAAAGAACCTTCCCACATGTGGACAACCCAGAAAACAATTGTGAGTGGCCTTGCTTTCCTAAACCTCCATCAGTTTGCCATTAAAAACGTGTGGAGACAACACACAGTTCCAGCCACGAGCCTGCCCAGGAGTCCAACCAGCCATGGCTTCTGCTCAGAGGCAGTCTGATGTTGAACAGAGAAAATGAGCTTCACTTCCAGATACAAAATGCTGAAAAAATAAGAATCAGAGCTGCACAGCAAAGATTAATTGAAAGGTACTTCTCTTCTTCACACAACTGTGGGTTTTGAGTCTGTGTTACAGGAACAAGTGTTTACTGTGCTGAATAAACTCATAAATGGTTCTTTAACTGCAAGGAACTAATAGATATGAAATCATGGGAAAGCTGTTGGATGGAGCTGGCTGATGTTTACAGAGCAGGCACAATGTGCTGTTCTGTGCTGTTCTAAGGTATCCATACGTAGCATATTTTTAGGAATCAAGTGAGTCCATTGAAGGCTGGGAAGGTGCTGAGGGGCTGGAGCATCTCTGTGAGGAGGACAGGCCAGGCTGAGAGCCCTGGGGCTGCTGAGCTGGAGCAGAGCATCCTGAGAGGGGATCTGAGCAATGCTGAGCAGGAGATAAAGGGCCCTGGGGGGCAAGAGGCTGGGGCCAGACCCAGAAGGCCCCACCATGCTGGGATTGTGCTGTTTCATGCAGTATCTTTGGCAGGTTTAGCCCAATGCATGACCTGTACAAAGCTACACTATTCCAAGAGAAGTTTCATGAATCATTTCTAAAATTTCAGCTCCCTCCCACGCATCTCTGTTGTGGAGCAGTGGAGCCAATCAGGCAGGGAAAGCACCGCTCTGTCAAGGGCATCCTTGTGTTTTATCATCTCTCATCTTCCTGATTCCCATCCTCTCCTCATGTTCTCTCTAATCTCTCTCTGACTCTTATGCCTTTCACTTTCAGGAAGAGCTAATTTAGCTCTTGTAACGTGAGGGAGAGGAGAAATGAAAACGCCAGTGGTGAAGATGGAGTTCTATACATTCAGTTGTAATGACTGTACTCAAGATGTACTTTAAGACAATGGGCAGCACCTTCATTACTGTGTTATTGCTTCTTACAGCAAATCACCATCACTGGCAAATAAATCCCACAATCCCACTGTATAATTATTGTGGGGTTTTTCTCTCCTGAATATCACAAAAACACCCTAAAAATCTATGAAAAATTTTGACCGAAGCTGAAAATGGCAAACAAATTCTCCATCCGAGACAGTCACTTGCTCTTGGAAATATCAAGACATCTGAGAGTCCTCTACCCAGCTCTGGAGTGTTTGTCACCAGTGCTGACAGGGAATTAGAGACGGGGCAGTGGCTTAAGGATGGAGCGTGTTTCTTTGATCCGTTCCAGTTCACCTCTGTCTCCTATTTCAGTTTCTTGTTCATTTTTAATTCAAATGTGTGCTTGACAGAAGTGTTAAAAATGTCAGGGAAATAAATTGTCACTGATACATTTTTAAATTTATGTTTGCTTTAGAAGAGCTGTTGGCAGGCTCTGAGATGTTCTAATGCTCATCTCTCCCTGAAATCAATCAGTGATCACAGTGGAAAGTTGGGACCTTCCCCATCACCAGGAATTATCCCTGCTCTGGGCAAGAGCATTCACAGTGACCCTGGGGCAGAGGTGGGATATCAGTGGAGACTGGGGAGAACCTGGATGTTTGGGACTGTTGCGTGGTGTTTCCATGCAAGAGCATCCATCCTTCTCCAGGTGCTGGTGGGCTTTCTGCTGCCAGCCCCCTCAAGCCCTGAAAGCCCCCAGAAGGTCTCCCTGGAGCTTCTCCTCTGCAGGCTGAACCCCCCCAGCTCTCCCTGCCGGGGGGTCTCCCCAGAGCCCTGGGAGCAGAGGGGCAGGATCCCCCCCTGGCCCTTCCTGATGTCATTCCCATGGTGCAATTGCTGGTGCTCTCTCTGGACGGGTGTTCTGTAGCTGTGTGTGCATCACCCAAAAGGCACGAGAATTCCTAGGTCAGGTTTGGGTGCCAGCAGGAATTGCTGATCTCTAGCCACCCCCTAAGGGATGGGTGCAGACCCCTGTGCCCCGGGGAGGAGCTGCCACGGGCAGTGCCACAGCAGCAGGGCTGCTCCCCTGATCAGTGATCCCAAAGCTCTGCTGACACGTCTTCCCTCACTGATCACTAATCTTCTGTGATACTGCAAAACTCTGCAAATTTCAAAGCCAATTTACTATTAAAGGAGAAAAAAAGCCCAGAGTGAGATGGAAACAGATAGAAAAGCCCAGCAGAGGAGCGATGAGATTGATGCTGTGATGGATGAAATGAATCTCCCATTTTCAGTGCAAATGGTCGGACATATGGACTGTAATTGGGAACTTTTGCGCAGAGATTTCAGCTCCCTCTCTCCTCAACAGCCAGCGTGGCTGGGAGGGCTGGGAAATGAGAAGCAGCATCGCATCTCACAACTGCAAGGTCACCAGCAATTGACAGCTAGAATATATTTCCATACACTTTTCTCCTCCTCGGTGCCGGGGACGTATCGATACGGAGGTGCTTTCTGCCAGGATGTGCTGCTCATGGAGGGGGATGAGGAGCAGGGATGCCTTCGGCTGCAGGGCATGGCCACCGCCAGGAACTCTGGTGCTTTTGTCACAAACCAAAGGTGGAAAAAGCCTTGTCCACAAACATGCAAAGGCAGAGGTACAAGGCCCACGGTGATAACGCCGGCATGCTCTCGCACTACGAGGCTGTGGAGGCTGTGCACACTGGTGCCTGTGGCAGGAGCCCAGGGAGATGTGCTTTTGCTGACAGGAGTGTAGCCCACCCTGTAGGCAGTATCTCAGTGTCAGCATCTGCATATTTTGACTTAACTACTAGAAATAGGAGAAGGGTGCACGTCAGAAGCAAAACAAGCTTGTCAGATCCTGGCAAACGTCCTAAGAGCTGCCTCTGCACACCCGGGGGAATGGGCTATCTGCAGCTTCTGTGTTGCAGCAGGGCCCCTGGGGTGGTCTGGGGCATGCACTGGGGTGGAGGTAGCTCCTGCAGGGCACCCTGACAGTGCCTGTCCCCGTGGATGGCTGTTCCAACAAAAACCTGCCAGATCTGTGGGCCTGTCTGTGAGATTCTTCTGGTTAGGATGGGGCTACAGAGGTGATGCCTCCCTAAGGTGTGCAGAGATACAGGCTGGCATTTGGAACCGTGGCTTGGATGAGGATTCTGAAAGCATTTGTCTGCCTGAGCTCATAAAGTGCTGTGGGAAACTGCTGCCATGATCTCCATCCAAACACTTCTTAGCCCCAATCATAAGGAAATGTACAAGAAAGGAAATGAGAAAATTAGAGGAGTGCAATTTGCCTGTTGCTTTGTAGCTCACATCTACAAATTGCCCAGCACCCTTTTGTTAGTGACACTGGGAATGTGAGTGTGCGTGTGCATGTGCTTCACCTGGTTATGAGTGTTTCTAGCAGAAGACAGCCCTGCCACACACAGAACCCACAGGTCCCTGATGATCATTATTAGTAGATCAAATCCCAGCACTACGAGGAGCATATTAACTCCACAATTTTCAGGTACAGCTCTAAGAACCCTTACTGCAGGGTGGTGCAGCACACAGAGCTGTGGAGTGCTGCTGCTAATGCCCCCATAAACTGCTTCCCAAATTGTTTTATGGAATATTCATCACTCAGTGGAAATAATGCAGCACTCTGAATATGATTATCCACCTTTTCCTTTTGACCTTCTGCAGACAGAGTGTTTTGTTTACACCTGTCTGCATCCCGAGGCAGCCCCACTGACCACAGACCAGCAGCCCAGGCTCTGCAGTGTCTCCAGGATATAGTGCATCTGAGTTTTAATTGAATACCTGAGTCTAATCACAGAGCAGCAGTTAAATGGCACCGTTCAATACTTGGACAGAGCTGTGCAGAGACAGCGTGCCAAAAATACCCTAAAATGCAAGAGTAAAGTGGGGCAGAGGTGCTGAAACATGTTGGATTGGATGCTGTCTGAGCTGGAAGCTGGAAGGAGGATAAAAGGGTGGTGAGGGCACAGTGCTGCAGGGTCCTGGGGTGGTGGGGACACTGTGACCTCCTCGGTGATGCTGGACCTCATTCCCTCATGGGATCTGGGCTGTAGCTGAGCCCTGGGCTGTAGCTGAACCCTGGGCTGCTGGTTGTCATTGTGCAGGTGGGAGCACAGCCCATCTGAATGCTGGTCCAGGCCAGCCCATTATATCAATTATTACCCAGTAGTGTCCCAGACAGAAATACAGCGGCATGTAAGGAAATGTGGGTGCTTTGTACAAGAGGGTCATGATAGATAAAAATGATAATGGCTACTGGAGCACCATCATCAAAGCCTGATCGTCTCATTAATTAAGAGCAATATTCGGTTATGTATTGGCTCCTGGAGTGATTATGACTCAAATGCCTACTCCGACTCCTGGATTTATCTCCTGACTCGCAGCTTCCAGACAGGAAAAGCGTTTGGTGGAGGTCAAACAGTTCAACTACTGCTTTCAAATGCAGTTGAATTTTAGGCAAAAATAATGACTGTGCTGCTGCTGCCCTGGCCCCTGGATGCTGGG
>JANHGL010009986.1:0-10447 GCA_024611195.1 Ceyx melanurus | reverse complement strand
AGGGGAGACCTTCTGGCTCTGACAGCTCCTGACAGGAGGTTGGAGCCAGGGGGGTCGGGCTCTGCTCCCAAGGGACAGCACAAGAGGAACCAGCCTCAAGCTGCCCCAGGAAAGTTTTAGTTGGAGACTCCATGCTCTGGGGACTCCTCTCGTGCTGCTGCAGGGACTCCATGCTCTGGGGACTCCATGCTCTGGGGACTCCATGCTCTGGGGACTCCACTCGTGCTGCTCTGGGACCCACTGATGCCAACAGGAGAACACTGCCCATGGGACCCAGCTTCCCACATCAGCAGGCCCTTGATAAACTCAGGACATGGAATTCACACTGTAAGGTACGTTGTAATTAAAATACAATCTAAAAAATTCTAATCTTATGATGCCATTAAATAATTATGGCCTATTCACACTTTTTTTTTCCATATTTTAATGTCTGCACTTTGTGATGACTGAATATACAGTGGGAGTGAATCATTTCCAAGTATAAAACTTGCATATTGTAAGGCTGAATTATTCATATTATTCCTGTTCTCCCCTATTTCTATTTACATTCTTGATACCGAAAAATATTCCTTAATGATGAATTTTAGCAATTAAAATTTAAAGACAAAATTTGACAAGGCACATTATTAAATCATCACAAGCCAGGATGGCAAAAATTACAAGTGTGACTGGTGTCAGCTGGCAGTGATGCTGTGAGTGGTTGTGAAGTGGGTCATGGTTTCCCAAAGTAGATTTAATACAAAGTTTGGGTTGATTTTTTTGGCTTTTTTTCTTTTTTTTTCCTTTTAGTGTCTGTTGGGGCTCTGGAGAGCTGAATCCACCGGTGCTGCACCCTGACTCCTGTGCCCACCCTGCCCACAGTGCCAGGCTCTGCAGCTGCTGCAAGGTCAGTGCTGCTTCTTCCTGGAGCATCTCCTGTTTCCCCAGCCCATGCAGATGTCTGTGCAATAAACCAGCGTGGGCACCTTCAGCAGAGAGTGAACCAGAGCTGGGCACTGCCCAGTGGGCTGGAAGGCTGGGGGGCATCATTATGTTCATGCATTCAGACAGCCTGATTAACATGGAAATCATACCATAGTGGAATTTAAAATGATGGGAAGTGATTATATCATGTAAATTTAATCCATATTTAAATTCTGAATACACTATTTAAAAAAAAAAAAAAAAAGGAAAAAAGTGGAAAAAGGTGAAGCAAAGCCTGTGGCCAACAGGTTGTGTCTTACTGGCCTGCCATGGGGCTGTGCAGGCTCTGGGTCAACAGCTCCTCTGGGGTGGCTTAACCACAACCAACCCCCATACAACACCTCACTCCCTGCTCCTTTTATAACTTCATTAAAATGAAATAATAATAGTAAATAAAAGTAAGAAAAAAAAAAAGAGAGAAATAAAACCCAAGAGAAGGACAAGTGATGCACACTGGAATTGCCCACCAGCCACGGACAGGTGCCACAGCAGCAATCTGCCCCCCAGTTTCTCTGCTGGGCATGGTGCCCTGTGGAAGGGACTATGGCTGGTGGCTGTCCTGGCACAGCCCCTCCCAGATTCCTGTGTCCTGCTCACCAGCAAAACATGGGAAGTTGGGAAGTCCTCAATTTCCTAGGAAACAACTAAAACTATCAGTATATTATCAGCATTCCCCTCACACTGAGTCCAAAACACAGCCCTGTTCTTGCTAAGAAGGGAAATAACTCCATCCAGCTGAAACCCCCCGGGACCAGGGGCTCTGAAGGGAGCTGCTGGGGCAGGGCTGCTGGTCCCCTCCATTCCTGCAGAGCTCTGCTGTCTCACTTTCCAACACCCTCAGTGCCACCACGGGACCCTGCAGGCTCACCAAACCCCTCTGTGTCTGCTTAATTTTGAGCACCAAGCCTAGACCTGTCCCAGTGCCCTGCCCGAGCCCACCAGCCTGGAGCTCAGTGCTGCACATCACCAGGCTGGGAAGGAAAGTGGGCACGGAGCAGCAGGATCTCACAGTCTGGGTGATGAGCAGGTGTACAGGGACCTGCTGAACTCTTACCCAGCCCTCCAAAGCCTGCCAGCCTGCCGTGCTCAGGCTTGAATCTGCTCCCAGAGGAACAGAACTAGCCACAGGTTACATGTCTCTAAAACAACAGTAGCAGTGGTTCACCACACAGACTGTGACTGCTGAATCCACTGATGAGGGGGAAACCTGGGACCTTGCCACCCCAGGTGCTTTCTCACGGGCTGTCTGGAGGATTGCTGGAGGCAAGGCAAGCTCCTCCGCAGCTGGAGAGAAAGGGTTGTGCAAGAAATCATCATAATACAGCAGTTGTAACCAGCCATCCAGGGGGGGAGGATACATTTTATGTAAATTTAATCAAAAACCCCTCAGAAGTAATTGGCTGAAGTGATTGGGAAATTTGATGATGCATAATAACCCTGGAGACTTGCTGCCCGCTCCTCTGTGGGCACGAGCAGCTGGTGTGCCCACGGTGTGGCCATGCCCAGTGCCAGGGCAGCAGGATGCCTGCTGGCTCTCCGGGACACCCTGTGTGCCACCCAGGCTGGGGCAGAGCAGCTGGAAAGTGCCCGGTGGGAAAGGACCCGGGGAGTGTGTCCAGAGAAGGGCAAAAGAGCTGGGGAAGGGTCTAGAGCACAAGTCTTGTGAGGAGCTCCTCTCTGCACAAATTAACTGATGTTTTCACAAAACACTGTTTGTGAACCAGCCCTTGTCAGCAGAGCACGGAGCTCTTCCTGCCCATCCCCACGGGAGTTCCTGCCACACAGGGTCCTCACCAGGGGCAAGCACTGGCAGGGCAGTGCTGGGCTCTCAGTGCTGTGGCTTTATCCATCTCCTGGTGTCCTCCTGCCTCCTGGACAGGAGAAAACAGATGAGTTTTTCCTGTGGCCTGCACCCAAAGGCAGTGGCTGCAGGGAATGTGTGTCTGCTTTACCTGCACAGGTGGTGAGCCGTGTGTGTTGTGACCTGCTGAGCCCAGTGCGCCCAGAGGCTGCTGCAGATACAGCCACGGCTGGAACACCTCGCTTGTCTGACACGTGGCCTCAATAGCAACTGAAGGTTAGTTGGTTTTCTCTCCACTTTTTCCCAGAAGTCTGGAGCTGAAAAGCCCCTCTGACGTTGTCCCCGCTGTGTGGGGGGGTGGCAGCAGGGTGCAGAGGAGGACAGTGTGCTGGGGACCAGAGGGTGGGAGCCCAGCTTCCCACGGCCAGGCTGAGGGGGTCAGCTCAGGTCTGTCCCATGGTGCATCATCAGAGAACAGAAGCACATAATCATAGGATCATAGGCTGGGTTGGGGTGGGACATCTGGTCCAACCCCCTGCAGGGTGCTCAGAGCCCCCCCAACCTCCCCTGGGATGGTGCCAGGGAGGGGGGTTCTACCACCACCACTGTAGATAGGAATGTACACGTGCATCTGGAGGCAGGTAAGTGTCTAGAATACACACACTGCTAATTGTGCTTCTCCGCAAGCCAGGTACTGAAACACATCCCTAGGGGGGTCTAGTCTCCAAACAGACTCCCCTACATGCTCCACCTGGTTAGTAGCTGAGGGTATTTGCTGCTAATGTTTTTCTTATATATATATATATTTCCATAATGTTGAGAAATACAGAAACCTCTATATTTAAAATGCTCTGGTAAACTATAAAACATTAATCATAAATAATTTATATGAATCTGTCCCTTTTTTTCATCACATTCATCAGTGTCATAGTAACATCCTCTCCGTGTAACGTTACTCTGCGTTCTCTTAGAAAAAGGAAGGAAAAAACCCCAAAACAAACCAAAAACCCAATCCTAGGCGAATATTCTTCCTCCGCTGCTCGATAAGAACAATCCCCGGCAGATTTCCTCGAGCCAGCCTTTTAATTTCAGGTGAGAGCAGCAGGTGAATGTGGAGAGCTGCTGCGGGCGGTTGCAGCTGCTGTCAGAAGCATCAGCATGAGTGCATCTTGTTTGATGCTGCAGGAGTAAGGACGGCAAACGCACTCTGCTTCCCCGCGCCGCTCCCGCGCAGCCCCGCTCCATTGCCCGGCATTTTCATTCATTTTCTGCCATTACACCTTTTCTGCTGGATTGTTTGTAATTCACCGGCTCCCCTCTCCCCGCCCGCCCGTGCCGAGCCGCCCACACGCCGGCCTGGGACCCCCTTCTCCAGGCAAGGGCAGGTGATGGTCTGGGACGCTGTCCTGCGCTGGGACACCTGTCCCACCCCTCCAGGCAGGGGCAGGGCTGGTGCCTCGTCCCCCAGCGCTGCCAGGGCCGGGTGGCAGCAGGAGCGGGCACGGCTGCCAAGGCAGAGCTGCTGGGAGAGCACAGCCGAGGAGAGCCCCGCACCCGGCACCCAGCACCCGGCAAGAGACGCTCCCTGTCCTGGATAAAAGGCATTTACAGCCCTTCCACACCCACAGGACGCCCCCTTTTCCTCAAAGGCAGGTTCTGCTGGGGCACGGGGCACTGATGGGCTGTTTCCAAAGCCCTCCTTCAGGGGGAAACCCGCAGGCTCTGGCAGGCTGCGGAGCCAAGGCTTCTGCCGCCTCCACCCACAAGCCCTGGTGGCCAAGGGCCCCCACAGAGAAGACTGGGATGGAAATTTCCAGTGGAACTGGGAAGAGTTGATTTTTTTGTGCTTGTGACTTTCAGAGGAACTTTGACAGACCTTGGGGCTGAAATCTAAACTTCGCTTACTTTTTACACTACCCACAAGAAAAAAAAAAATCCAATCTTCAATTCGTAGGAACATTTTTTTTTTTCCCAGCAATAGTGGGAGTTACATACGGAGGTGAAGAATAGTGTATGATCTTACAGTTCATTTCAAATAGCTTCTGAAACATAAGCAACCCTAATTAACATTCTTATGGTACTGGAATTATAACAAGAAAAGCAATTTAATCTGTAAAACTCTATTTGTCACAATGACAATGATGAACAGCGGAGGAAAATGGTAAGGGGAGAACAGAGGAAGGAATGCAAGAGAAGGAAGGGTAGAGGAGATGCATCTCCAGCAGTTAATAAGTCAGTGATGAAAATACTTTTGGAGAATGATGAAGGCAAAGCAAAACCAACTGACCCTTGAACTAAGCCAGACAATTGGGGAATTCCTCTTTCTCCAAGTCCTTTCTTCTGTGAAATGCTTTAATTTAGGTCTGCTTTCCTTTAATCTTCTCACAAACCCAAACAGATAAGAGAACAATAAAGTCTGGATGAGAGAGAACTAAAACAATTCTTTAATCTTCGGGCTCACGTGAATTAATGAAGATCTTTGTGAGTCTGTTCATGCAGCAGCAGAGTTCACGGCGGAGATTTCCTTTGTTGGTTCTGAATTGCTCCAGGGGCTCTGGAGAGCAGGGAACTGTATCTCACTGGGATCCTTCCCCCGCTGCCAAGTTGCTCCAGGCAGAAGCCCGGAGATGGAGGGTGCTGGGCAGTGGCTGCAGAGGACAAAGCTGTGTCCTGGGGAGGCACGGGTGGCTGGAGAAGGATTTGTCAGCCCTCAACAGGCAGGCATTATGATATTTTGAAAGCGTTTCTTTTATTTCCCACCCTTCTGAATATGACTTCAGTTACTTTTGCTCCCAGGCTTCTCTCCTGAACTTCTCACCTGCTGGTTAGGCTCCAAAAGGGAAAACGGGCAATTCCATAGATTTTGGAACACTTCAGTTGTAAAAATGAACTGCAGTCGGTGTCTGCTTTGGCAGACGATGCAAAAGCTACTGCAGCTCTTTCTGTTAGAGAGGGTTCAGAGTGAAGTTAATAAGATGCAGATGGCACTTGGACAGTAAACCAGGGTGGCTCGTCTTACGGTCTGCTGGTTTTATGGGAGCATAAACTGGATGTCAGTGTCCAAAAGTTTCCGTTTCTATTGCACTGCCACTGTGACCTACAGAGCTGTTACTGAACTGGGGAGCTTTGCAGTCCCTGAAGTCCCACAGCACAGCAGCAAAGCTGTAATTGCACCCAGAGGGACCCTGCTGCTGCCTCAGAGCTGCCCGGGCCCCAGGCATGGCTGCTCAGGAGCTCCTGCACGGTGGGCTGGGCTGACACACCAGCTCCTCTGCTTCTCTGGGGGCTCCTGCAGCGTTTGCAACACCCCCTTTTCTTGTACATGTTCATCTCACATTGCAGCTGCTCAGAGAATGGAGCTTTGCTTGGCTGCTTTATCCCCTGTGAAACATCCCTGCTTTCTGCAGTAACTGCCCAGCAGCAGCAGCAGCAGCAGCAGCAGCAGCTGTGTTCCCACTGCTGGGCTGTCGCAGGTCAGACCAGGAGCCTCTCCTGCCTGATGGGAAGATCTCACTGGAGTGCCTGGCTCTGTGTTCACACACCTATTTTGTTCATAGAAGCACAGAGCTGCTCTGGCTGGCTTGGTTTTCACCGATCTTCTCTGCCCACCTTTATTTCTTTACCAGGTTCCAGGGAGCCTAAACTGTTGAGAACGAAAGCTGTTCGTGTCCCAGTGTTTCTTTTTAAGGCAGTGGTCCCCAGAAGGATCAGTTATTAGTGGGAGCACCTGGCCATAGAGGCATTGCTCATCCCTCTGAAATGCAGATTGATGATGATCGTGTTGCTTTTGCAGATGCTGCTGCAATGTTTATTCCAGTGATGTCTTCCATGCACCATGCATCATCTCCAGCTACAGAATTATATTACTCTTTAATAAATATTTTGCCTCTAATGTCTCGGTGTGAGGAGATTTATGCACCGATTACCTCTTTCATCTTATTTGTTTAAGGAGCTCTTGTTTACAGAGCCCCTGTCAGAGCTTGGTGGGTCTCAAGCTGTGCCTGGGCTTTCATCTCCAGCAGACATCACCTGTCCCCGCTGCCCCGGCTCCGCAGGCATCACCCAGGTGCCAGGTGTGGGGCTCCTGCTCCTGGGAAACCTCCCCCGTGGTACCAGAGACCCCCCTCCCTTCCAGGGGTGTCTGTGGCACCTGTGGCACTGCCAGCAATGCCAGTACACTTTATTCCTCGGGCAGCTCCTCACCCTGCCCCACACCACACGGTTCTCTGAGCAGAGTGACCCACCAGGGTGTTCTGCAGACAGCAGGTGCTGGTAACAGCTGCCTGGGCAGAGAAACGCCCCGGTGCCCACGGCGGTGCCCGGCCCCTGCCCGGCCCCTGCGTGCTGCTGCCCTGGCTGCTGAGTTCTGCTTTGCTGCTTTCACTGTGGAGCCAGGGACCTGTGTGTCCTTCTGTGACAGCCCCCTCAGACTGTAGAGACCAGCAGCTTGGTGTGGAGGGCGGCTGCAGAACGTTGCTGTGTAATTTCCTTGGACCTCTGACTTGTTGATTTCAGAGGGACGTGAGATTCGTTTCTGAGATGGTGGTTTCTAAACTTCTTAATTAAACCGAGTAAACTGAAGTGTTTAATTATTACAGAAACTTTCTGACATGTTGCTCTTCATTACATCCCGGTGTGCTGTTTGTTTTTTTTCAGTAATGGAGCGGATATTGTATTTCCTATTTTAGATGTAATTAAAAAGCAAATGCTACAGGTTGTTAAGGAATGTAAAGGCACTACACTTATGACACTTAGGAAGGATGAAAAATTTTATTAACAGTATTTTTTAAAGTACTGTCACATTTAGACTTTTTTTCCAATCCTAACTGGTGAATATTGTTTCAAAGTGCAGCAAAACAGAAAATGTGTAACTCCAGTGATGGGAACTGCAATGAAGAAAAACAGATTTGTCTTCTCACTTCTGTCATCTGCAGATGCCTCCATGGTCTTTGTTGCCTCCTGCAGCAGCTGCTGCCCCTGCATCTAGAGCAGACAGTGCTGAGCTGGGCTGGGCACCCTGTGTCCCAAAGGGTCCCGTTGAGGTGCAAGCCCAGCTCCTTCCACGCTGCAGTGTCCAGGTGAGGTGGGATCCTGAGTGTCTGACAAACAGAATCTGCATCCCTGGGCTGTTCATCCTCAGTTTTATCCTCCAGATGCCAAGTCCACAGGGTCAGGACATTTTCCTGCCCCTCCCTGGTCTTGTGCCCTCCCGTGGAGATCTCCCGGTGCCTCGAGGATGCTGCTCAGCACCGTGGGTCCTTGGTGCTCAGCTTCAGCCCGGTTCTCCTCCCCATGCTGCTTATTGCAAGGAGACTCCTTGTGTTTCTAGGAGCTATGTCAAACGTGGGGGTTGTGACACCCCTTTTTTTCTATGGCATAAAGCAGACAGGATAAATCCTGTGCAGTTACCACCTGCGAGCAGCAGCTCGACCCCAGCTTGCTCTGCAGCTCTCATCTGAAGTGCCGTGGATGCTGCAGCTGCTCTGATAAGGAGCAGGTTCCAGGCTTCCCACTCAGCTGGGCAGAGGACGATGCAGGTGCCAGGTGACCCTCCGAGGCAGCCCCGGGACTCTGCCCTGGGAGACTGCAGCAAATTCTCAGTGTCCACTGCTGAAAGGAGAAGGTTTGGTTCAGAAAGCAGCTGGTTAGTTTGATGGTGCATCACGAGGAGTGGGTTTGTGCTCGTGGGTTAATTACTCAAGTTTCAGGTTTTGTTTAGTGAACATTGATTTTTCTTTCTGATTTACATGTACAGAATGGTGTTTGCAAGGTAAAGTCGGAAGAAATCTGAGAAATGGGGGGTATTTTTAGTTTGGCTAACAAAGCACTGCAGGAATGATGAGAGCTCTGAACGTGCAAATAATCCCGGGTTAATGATCTCATCCTCACCTTCGGGTTCATCAGACACACAAATGGAAGGCAAACCCTGGAATCTTGATTTGCTGCTGGAGGAGGAGCGTCGGAGTTCAGGGATTTTGTGGCACGAAACGAAACCATCAGTGGTGGCACGTTGGAGGGTCCTCCCTTTTCTCACTGGCTTTGCATGACTCACACTTTACTGTAGAACGGGCGTCGCAAACCATTCTTACATCGCTTATTGTTCTGGAGGCTGGAAATTAATTTACATACATTACTGGGAGGAAATCCCCGTTGGTAAGGCTCTTGCTAGGAAAAGGTTATTTTTAATGACCAAATTTGTCACTGTTTGGAATCTCATAAAGGTCACAAGAGAAGGTTTTCACTTGCTTTAAATAAAATTCTGTGTTTTAAAAAGAAATGTGCTTAACTTTCATTTCATAGAAATATCAAACCTGTTTGCACTATAATTTACTTTTTGAGCTCTTGACATTTACCCAGCTGCCTGTCTTTGGAGAACAATCTCTTGATTTGGCTGGGAAGTGCTCACAGAGAGCTGTCAGTCACCAGAGCGCGATGTTCCGCGCGGTGCCCGCGGCCCGGAGCTGCTCCCAGTGACCCCACAGCCCCCCGGGCACAGAGGGGCCCTCGTGGTGGGCACTGCCAGCCCTGCCTCAAAGCTTGCTCCCAGAGCAGAGCGGGACAACGTGCTGATTCACACGGTAAGCCCGTGTCCCTGCTCTCTGCAGGGGCTGGGATGGGTGCCCCTGACGTGTCCCTGCCACCCGAGCCGGCCTGTGGGGCTGAGATGCAGACCAAAGCCACCTGCAGCCCCTGGGAACAGTGATCCACTCGTGAGACCCTCAGAACTCTCACTGTGGTCCGTGCCCTCGTGTCCCCCCTGCCCCGAGACACCTCTCTGCGTAGACACCAGATGGTCCCTCAGGGATTTCAGGAGACACCTGACAAATGCAGCACTGAAAGTGAGTAATTCATGGAAAAGGGAACTTTTAATGCCAGGTTAGCCTCTGTGTGTGCAATTCGGTTCAGATTTATTATTCAGATTTATTCAGATTCGGTTCAGAATTACCCGTCCACCTCTGTGTGTGAGAGATCTGGCTCAGGACACTCTGTCCATCCCCAGGCTGCTGGGGGTCTCTGCTGCATAGTTCTGCTGACTGGTGCCATTCTCCAGTCTAGGTCCCTATTTTGATTGTTACCCATTCAATCAAATCGCTCTGTTTAACTGGCTGGTCATTAAGTGCTGTGTAAGCATTACACAACCTGATCTTGTGATCTGCCTGAAAAATACTAAACTGCTGCTGAACCCTGCAACAAACCTGTGCTCTCCTGAGGCCGCAGCTTAGCCTGCTGTTCCCAACTGTTAGGGACAAGTTGAAATGACAGTTTTTTGCACTAATGGGTGGGTTTACAGCAGATGAAGCATTTTATTTACCAGTCATTGTTGTCTTAGTGGGATATTGACACTTTGATGGGTGCTGCTGTGAGCAGCTCTTAGTGGTGGAGCTGGGGGGGGTAGCACCAGCATCCCAAGGGGAATGCCAGTGGCTGCTGAGGTGGCTGGAGCTGCTCTTTGTGGTTGGAAAAGACTGTTCTTCACGGGGAGTGAACTGTTTGTCCAGCAACCTGCTTTTTTCCAGTAACAGCCTTTCAAATTGCATATCTGGGCATCGGAGGTGCGTGGCATCAGGGCTGAAATCACATTATCAATACAGGAGCGTGCTTGGAGAGCAAAGCCCTTGTCAGGGGGGCAGTGTGGTAACTGTATTTACAGACGGTGTTCAGAACTGGGCAGAGAAGCGGCCC